>JAIFRP010000007.1:1457070-1468157 GCA_032403825.1 Odynerus spinipes | reverse complement strand
AGAGAGAGAGAGAGAGAAAAAGAAGAGAAGCCGAAGAACGGTACGGCGAACGAAATTCAATATTTGTTATCCCCGTCGCTTCGACTTCGTCAGGCACACGCAGTCTTTCTGCTTCGCGGTGTGTACGGGACCCGCTGATTCTCGTTATCTCGGGCTACGTGCCTCCGCACATGCCTGCGGGCGCATCTGCCGAGGAGAATGAGAAGAAAGGAATGAGAGGAAATTGCCGCGAGAAGACCCGAAGAGAATGCGCGCGTTGTGCTCTCGGACCGCGCGCGATAGCCGAGCTGCACCTGCCTGCCAAGGGTCTGCTGCCGCTGGCCTGCCGAGGGTCTGCAAGGGCCTCCTGCTCTCGTCGTTCCGCTCGTCGTTTGATTACCTTATGGCACGGACCGTCCTGCTCGAAAGCTGGAAGCCCCGAGAAGAGCGAGACGAGAAGAGGAGAGGCATCGCTCGTGCCCGCTCGCTCGCTCGCCTATCTTATAGTTTACCTGACCTTTCTACGGCCAGACTTCGCGCGTTTTCAGGGACAAATATTGGATTGTCCGGTAAATTCGTGCCGATGTTAAAGTAAATTACGGGACAACATTTTTGTCTTTAATTTATTTAAAGAACAGAGATTGATTTATTATGTTTTTTATTTTCACCCTAGGTTGATGTAATAAAACGTTTATTTTTATAAAATATGCATAGTGAAAAACACACAAACGTGTAATTTATTGTTATTTTGCTATTTGTCTCGTGATGTCTTTTAAAATAACCTGTTTTCTACCTATGTCATATAACAGGTAATTCAAAAATTGTTGGAAAAATAATGTTGCCGTGCCAGAGGTGACCTTACAGTGCAAAGTGTTAAAAAAAGTCAAATATCTTATTTAAATATATGCAAGAAGCTAATGCATTTTTAGTATCACTATTCATGTACTAATACGTGTTGATATACATGTTGGTATATAGAGTATCGGTACGAATTTTCCGGATAATCCAATATCTTCCCGTTTCTTTCTCGTCGAACGAGCAATGTCGATTAAATACGTAGGCGCGTCTCTATCGAGGCGGATCGATTCGTTTTCTCTCGAATACCTATCTTTCTTCCTATCGAATATAATTATTCCGCTCGTGTAATCTTCTCCGGCGAGAGAAGCACGCGAGTGCCGGCGAGTTTCGCAAACTCGAGGAGCGTACTCAAATCTATCGTCGTATTGTTTGCGAATTATTACGACACGCGGTACGTAGGGGGTTTTTACATAATTGTAGGTGTGTCATTGAGAGACCTTCGCGAGTCCACTTTTCTCGAGACTTTTTTAATGCCATTAGTCCGACACGGAGTCAGGGTCATATCGGAGCTATCCGATATCCCGCGTTAATTCGATCAAAAGCGAAACTAATGCGCGAGAACGTGTAACTCGAGAGAACGCCTTCTAACGCGGACCGAACGCGGTGATTGCTCGATAATAAATACTTTCGCTCTCGCCTTCCGTAATGAGGAGACTTCGCGCGATCGACGGACGCAACGATGCGTTCTAGTCGCGAGAATCGAGCGATCGATGGATCGATCGAGGAAAACGATGCCGAAGATACGAACGACTGGTTATCTCGCGTCTCCAACGATGTATCATCCAGCTACGATCCAAGGCTATATTTATTCGGGTCGCGGACGTCTCTATCTCTCTCTCTCTCTCTCTTTCTCTTTCCTTCTTCGTGTCTCCTTTCTTAGATCTTTCGATCTTTTGTCTCCATTGAAATTACTGCGTTCTCAAAAGATCTATATTTTTCCTGGAGCTACTTCTTTCTTTACGCGTGAATATTAAAGTCTCTCGTTTGAAATAAATAAACGATGTGATTGTTTTATGAATAAATGTATGATGAAACTAAAAAATGAATATAAAAAAATGTGTAATTAAACTTTGAACGTATCGGACGATATTGGTTTACCAATCGTACAAATTTCTCATTATTTCCATCAGGTGCCAGCACCGTCTCTTTCCTATCAGGGCTACCAAAGACCACTGTGCCACGTGATTACCTTACCAACGATTTTGTGGATGTTTCATACGTTAAATTAATTCGTACAATTTATTAAGAGAGGCTATACATTTTAAGGAACCCGGAAGATATTTTGGACTATGATCACGATCGAACGAGACGATAAAAGATATCGGATCGTATTTGGCAGACATCCGACAACGTTGATTAATCGTTCCACGATTGTTCGCGACTTTGCGAGACTTCGAATCGAGCTTTCTACGTAATTCTCATTTAAGAGATCGATCGATCAATCTGTAATTCCAATGACAGAATAATTTTCGCGCGTTACCGCGAGATAATTTGTACGCTTTCGTTTGGCAGCACTGCTTTCTATTGGTCGAAAGCATCGAGCGACGTGGTGAGTACGTAGCTAACTTTGCGTAGACGCACTCGTCGTTCGTTACATCTTATAGTCGCATATGTATAAGTATACGCGCATACCTTGTCGAACTGTAGAGATGTATGTAGTATGCAGCCGTTAGCACGTGGTCCATGCATGCCGTGAGTCGTGACGAGAAGTTGACGATTACCATAAATGTCTCTCTTCAAAGTTTCATAATCACCTGTTGATTGATTTCTGTAAAACATAAATAATAGACTCACGATATTGCTTAGATGCAACCGCTAAAAAAATTCATTAAAATTTAATACGTGTTTTTCTCGGTTATTACGTACAATGTTTGAAGATAAATTCGAGAAAAAAATAATGTTAATTTTATTTTCGCTGACCCGTGTTTGTTTGTTCTCTAGATAGAACGGTCTTGCGATAATATGTCAAAAGATCCGGAAGCGAGGAACGATGCGGAGAAGATGGAAAAAAAGGCGGATCCGGGCGCGAGTAGATACGGGAACTTTATGAATTACTACCAATTTCATAGCGCGGAAGAGCGCGTGCGGCAACTTCCGCGTGACGTCTGGCAGTCTGTTCGGTCGGACCGGAAATATGTGGGACTAGACATTGGCTGTAATGCAGGGGTAAGGGCGGACAGCTGTCGGAAGTGATGGAACGGCACATGGGTTAATTTTAGCAGACTTAGCCCTTTTCCAAACTCTTCCGTTTTTCTTCCTTTCCACTGCGCTTGCCGTTACCGACCCTAAAAGAGTATAATACGTCCTTTATTATTCAGGATCTGACGTACAAACTACACGACTTCCTTGACGCTAATCTTACAAATTCGAAAGACAAACCGGAGATCTTCCTGCTGGGTATAGATCTCGATCCGATCTTGATCGAGAGATCGCGCGAGAGCAATCCTTGTCCGGATCGAATCACCTTCGAGCAAGCAGAGTTTCTTTCCTCCGAGTGCGACAGGACGATAAACGAATATCTCGAGAAACTCGGGAGATCACATTTCGACGTTGTCTTCTGCTTCTCCATCACGATGTGGATCCACCTGAACCACGGGGACGACGGATTAGTAAAATTCTTTCGTAAAGTTTGCTCCATTTGCGACACGATCGTCGTCGAGCCGCAACCTTGGAAGTGTTACAGAAACGCTTCGAGAAGATTAAGATTGGCTAACTTGGAAGACTTCTCTTTGATAAAAAGATTGGAACGTAAGGGTGACATGACGGAGCAAATAGAGCAAATCTTAAGCGGTCTTTGTAATTTTCAAAAAGTTGCCGTTACCTCCTCCAACGATTGGCAAAGAAAGATATTGATTTACACGAGAGTAATTTAATCTAAAATTGTAATAATATTAGATTGTAACATAAATAAGTTTGGTTGTAAAAATGAACATATTTTAATTCTACAAAACTCTATTCGGTTGGTATTAACCTCATAAATAAGAAAATTATTGAATATAACCGAACTTATTTATGTTACGACCCACTATTTTTGTAATAATAATTTTATATTTATAATAAAAGCTATATTTGTAATAAAAGAAAAAAATTGAGATTCCTTTAATCGTATCGCGTGAGATGCTTCTAAAAGAGATAAAAAGAAAGAGGAATCGTAGACTCTCCGCAGCGGTATGGAGGTCGCGGAGAAGGCGAACTCGTCGAACGTGGACGGGGTTCGGGGTGTGCCAGCAAAAGGAGCATTAAAGTTACAATTGTTTAACGGAAAGGATCGTGAAAGCGACGCGAGATGGCAATACCGTACGAGCTTTTTCCTTGCGCTAAGCGTGACGCGTATGCGCGCAACAACAAACTGAGATGAACTCTGCGAGCAAGGTAAGCGAAAAAAAGGCGCTCATAGTCGATGATTTTAGGCAGTTTCCCGCCACATAGTGCTTAACGGTCGTTCTCTCCCCACCGCTTTCCGTCTTCCTTTTTCTGCCGCTCTCGAGTCACGTGCATTCCGCGCTCTCTCTCGCTCTTTGTCTACTACGCCGATGGAGCCTGCGAGCGGACAAAAGGTTAGGTTATGTTTACGTCTCGTCGACTAGACTTCGCGAACGAACGATCCTATTATTTCTCTTTACTTTTCTCTCCTCGACGATAAGAATAACGATAAGGATAAAGATAAGCGAATATTCCATCTAGAAGGAGCAGCTTCTTCCCTCGACCGTAGCTTTCGTTACACCGTTTTATCGGCGTCTCTTTCTCCTGCTTTCAGGTCGGTGAAATCTTCACCGCGGCTGGAGCAGCCTTCAATAAGCTCGGTGAGCTGACGATGCAATTGCACCCAACGACGGACTCACCGGCAGGGTAATTCAAAGCTGAAATTTAACGTCCTTTAGCTTACGCTTCGCTCGATCGTGTGTTCATTTATGCTCGGTGTTATGGGGACGCCATGATGGAAGCCGTCACGTGATCCTTAGCTGACCAATAGGGTGCGCGCGCGCAGGCTCGCCTCGACGCGCGCTCGTTCGAACAGCGGACGGTAAACGATTGTAGCGAACCTTTAAAACACTCGAAATTATTTGTTGAAATCGAAATACGAAAGAACGCGATTTTTAAGGCGTGTAGTTTAACGAAGTTTTCTAGCTTCTTCTTATCTTCTTTTTTTTTCACAAATCTGTGTCCTCTCGATCTATAGTAAATGGACTGACGAGGAAATTGAGATGCTCCGTCACTCGGTAAAGACCTTCAGCGAAGACTTGAACAAAATAAGCGAACACATCAAGGGACGAACGGTGTAAGTTGACGAGGCCGTGTCAAGACGTCGCAACGGTCTCTCAATTTCTAAGTCAGGATTGGCAAGATACTAACCTACTCTTTCGTCGCTTTTAGCTCACAAATTCGGACGACGTTAAAGAAGAAAGCTTTCGAGGAAGCGGGAGTACCTCTCAGGCAGCAAACGCAACAGTCGACGGTGGTACAGCAGCAGGGATCTAAACAACAGCAAAGCGCCGGTAATCAAGGCCTGATAGGAAAATCCGCGGAAGTTACGCTGAATATGTTAAACGCACCGGAATCCGAAGTGGACGTCGAGGGATTGCCAGAGGACTGCCAGGTTAAGCTCGAATTTGAAGGCGCTACGGAAGAGGTAGCTTCCTAATTCCAGTACAACGACGTTTGTGTCGACATCTTTCGCGTATCTTAACTTCTAAGTCGGAAACAGAGCTGTAATCGAACGATTAGTTGTAAGTGACGAATCTGTAAGTTGCGTAAGTTATCTTTTTCAATAAATTTTGCGAAAAACGTTCGACCGTCTTCTTCCATTCGTACACTACTTGGAAACTTCTTTACCGACCCGAGAGGAAAATGTAACGACAGTAGCGCCACTCGGTAAGCACCGTCAGAGTTATTCTCTCGAGTTGGCAGCAGTGTCGTTGTTCGATCTAGCGCTCCTTTTAACCTAGAAATTTTTTCACACTCCCGTTGCAAACTCGTCGATAGCTAGGCCGTGGGTGCAGTGGACGGGTCGCTCGTATATGACACGAGTGATTGACAGACACCAAAGCATGACGCGACTACCCTATATCTCTGCTCGCCCGAGCAGTTAAACGGCGACGTCCCGTCGAGCGCGAACAATCGGGAGTCGCTCGTGAAAGTGGAAAAAGAGGAAAGCGCGCGTTCGAAGTGTCTGTAATGACAAGTACGGTGTCCTGGAGCGCACAATCGCGAGCGAGCCAGCAGCACCTGTAGCTCCTAGTGAAAGGGGACAAACGGTGAAGGAATATTTTCGAGAATAAACTTGAGAAACGTCGAAAAAGTCGAGATGGAGGGCGGAATAACGGAGAGTCCTGAGACGTCGCTGGACCGATCCGAAGATGAGATCGCCCTACAAGGATTCTGCAGTCCAAAGAAACTACCATATAGATTTCTTGGTCTGGCGCTCATGTGCCTGATGGGCTTCGGTACGATACTCTCTTTCGAACTTTTCAGCCATTGTTTACTTTTTAATCCCACCTTTCCTCCCACTCGTCTAGCCTTTGTCCTTTGAGAAAACAAAGAAAATGATGGAGTAAAGGAAGAGCTGCGTTACGTGGCTTCGTGAAATAATCTATGCGTTGGTGGAAAAAAAGCTTACGTGCCTTTCTAACTCCGTGGGCGTTATTTATTACGAAAAACGAGTTCTTTCGATCGATCAACTTTTTATGTAGCAACAGGCACGTAACGCCTATCCTTGCGATAAGCGAAACACGCTTTCTAGATTTATGTTAAAGCTCGTAAATGCGATAATCCTTTTTTTATATTCGTAGAAAAATACAAGCTGTTTAGCTTTCGATTATCCGTTGATATGTTTTTTATCTTAAAACGAAGCTTCGTAAATTGTTGATAAAATATGTCATCGCGCTTTTTTGGAAAATACTAATAAGCGAAATTTGACGTTTCGTTCCCTCGAAATTGGAACCGCTAATCGTACGATGTTTTATTATCGATGGTAATGCCAGACGGATGATTCTACTGACCCACTTCATAGAAATATTTTATTTCGATAAACGATCTCGAGTCACGGCTTTCGTTATAGGAACTTCCGCGATAAATCATATCGCACGTGCTGTTTCTTGGGACCAACGACATGTCACTTTCTTTTCTTGTCAACATCGCTCCTATCAAAGTTGCGCTATGTTCAATCACAAAGAACAATACGAAAATACATTCATTAGCGTACCGATCGCGCTCGAACTGTTGACCTCTGTTTTTCACAATATGAAATAAGCGCGCGTGCATCTAATCTGACCGTTGCACTGTTTTCATCCTTCTCTCTCTCTCTCTTTCCCAGTAAACTATCTCTTCTTTATTCAAAGCGATGCTCTTCTTCATGTATTTCAGGTTCATATTTCTGCTTCGACAATCCTGGTGCTTTGCAAGATAATTTCAAGACGGACTTGAAAATGTCCACGAGCAAATTTGTCTTGCTCTATTCCATCTACTCCTGGCCCAATGTGATCCTTTGTTTCATCGGAGGATTTTTATTGGACAGTGTCTTTGGAATCCGTTTAGGTACCATCATATACATGGGACTTACATTGATAGGGCAACTCATCTTTGCAACCGGAGCTATGATAGATGCATTCTGGTTAATGATGCTTGGAAGATTCGTCTTTGGGTAGGTCTTTCCTGGCAAAGGATATTTTATGATAGACGGATCAATGGCAAACATACTACATACATGTTTCTGGTTCTACAGCATAGGTGCGGAATCATTGGCAGTTGCTCAGAATAGTTACGCGGTCCTCTGGTTTAAGGGAAAGGAACTGAACATGGTATTTGGACTTCAATTGAGCTTCGCTCGTGTAGGATCCACGGTGAACTTCTTGGTAATGGAGCCAATTTACAATTATGTATCTCGGTACTATACGGGCCCAGAATGTATCGGTATAGTTCTATTTCTTGCTGCTATTACTTGCGTCGGCTCTATGATATGCACTATCGTTTTGGGCATTATGGACAAACGCGCCGAAAGGTTGCTGAGACGAGGAGAGGGCCAGGAACCAGAAGTCGTTAGTCTGAAGGACGTAAAAGATTTCAAGCCTATATTTTGGTTAGTAGCGATCATCTGTATCGCTTACTACGTGGCAATATTTCCTTTCATCGCGTTGGGAAAGTGAGTATCGACGTGTCGAATTCGACGATACGAATCTTCCAAAATAACACTTTTTTTTATTGTAGAGTATTTTTCGAAAGGAAGTACGAATTCGATCCTTCAAACGCCAACACCGTGAACTCTCTGGTTTACTCCATATCTGCGATCGCCTCTCCTATCCTGGGCTATCTGGTAGACAGAACTGGCAAGAACGTTTTCTGGGTTTTCATAAGCATATGCGCGACGATAGTGGCGCATGCGCTTTTAGCCTTTACGTACGTCAATCCTTACGTTTGTATGATACTCATGGGACTCGCGTATTCGATGCTAGCTAGCAGCTTATGGCCTCTGATCGCACTCGTTACGCCGGAGTATCAACTCGGGACCGCTTATGGCATGTAAGTGATGTCGCACTTATGGCACGTAGAAACTGCTATCTAAACCGTTTATACCCTTGACAGTGCTCAATCCGTACAAAATCTGGGTCTAGCTGTTGTTTCCATCTTGGCTGGAATAATCGTTGACCGAGGTGGTTACATGATGCTCGAGATATTTTTCCTTGGATGGCTTTGGAGTGAGTTTCCTACGCGCTTAATTGAATATCCATTTGTTTATACATATTTTGACATTACTGAATTTCACAATTTATGGCGTAGTCTCTCTGATAACCGCGACCGCGATCTGGGTGTCGGACATGGCAACGAGCGGCGGCTATCTGAACATGACACCAGCGCAACGAGAAAAATACGAAGAGACTCGGCATACTCCCGAGAGTTTGGAAAGGAAGAAATTGTTATCGCCGGAGTCTACCTCGGATCTGTCGGCCGACGATCTTATGAAACCACAATCCGATATCAGCATTAGAAATCGTTATTTATCTCGCGTTGGGGCAATGGTAAAGTATAAAGCATAGGCACGCTGATCGACAACGTTACCGATAAACGATTTCTTTCGTTGCAGGTACCGCCGCATGCAAAGGCACCGATTCATCGACCTTTACGATGATACTCTGTCGTTTAGTTGAAAATTCGAGACATAAATAGATGTGTATATTTTTTTTCGAAAAATCTCGCTAAAACATTCGCTCACTGTGTCTTCCTTCTACATAGCGTTAATCTGTGATAATTTCTTACCGGGATACACGCACGTTCGACGTCGAATGTCGTTTGCTTTGACCAAGTCGGCTGATCAAGATTTTATATCGCCAAACAGAGAGTCGACGGATTTACGCGACACGATAGATACGCGTACGTTCTTAATTTCGATGATGACTAATAGGCAATTTTTAAAACGCATTTTTGCGGGACAAAGACGCACTCGAATCTTCGCGGATTACTTTCTACCTCTGATTTCGCAGGTGTTGTTAATAGAAATGAAATTGTATGTTAAACTATATATATAAGATCTGTAAACGTGTAATATATGTTGATGTGATGTGCGACAAATAAATGTACGATAGAAAGTAAACGTATTTGTTTGCCTCGAGAACGTTCTCTCTCTCCGCAACGATGATAATTAACCCAAAAATGGAAAGGTATTTCTTCGGTATGCGTAACAATGAAATTATCGCGCCACGCTAGGTGCCAGACGATAACTTCGCTAACATCCGAGGCGCGAGACGATAATCGTCTCCCCACCTTTTCGCGTGAAAAAATTGATTAATCCTATTTCTTCGCGACCTTTCGATCGACGATAATACTTTTTTTCAAGTTTTATTCTATAATAAAAAGTAGAGGGAAAAAAATTATCGGGCGACATTACCGAGCGATTTAACTTTTACGTTACGACGACAACGGTGTCGGTCGTTTGGCTTTCAAGCTCAAAATCGCTCAACCATCTTTCCGTTTCGTTACAGCCGCGTTCGAGTCGGCCTCGGTTTCTTGGTCAGTGGCACGTGTACTCTCGGCGCGCTTCGTTGTTCTCCTTTCCCATCGAACTTCTACCGGACATTGGAACCACGTAAATTTTAATTCAACTTCAAAATGGGTGTCCACGACAATGCGGACTCCAAATACAATGTTATGGGTACGTCGAGTTTCTCCAAGTTAGCACCGAAACGACCGAATACCGTCGTCTTCGTCGAGAGTCCCGCCAAAGTGCAGAAACACGAGGAGAAGCAACATTGTCAGAATGCCGAGAGTACCGAGAGTACGGGAAACGTCAGCGTGCATCAGCAAAGAAAATCTCTTCCCGTTTACAAGCTTCGCAAGAGGTAAGTGTCTATGCTAGAGATAGTAGAATCTTCCCTAACCTCTTTCGTCCGATCGAGTCGCGTCCATCCACGCGGCGTTCGAGTCGACTCTATCAATTATGGAGGGAACGTTTGTACGTGGTGTTTAAAGAGGCCGAGCAGCGCCCTCGGAAGCTCGGAGCGCTCGCGGGTTCTCGGCTTTTCTCACAGATGGCGCGATTTCGATCGAGCCTCGAGCGCGGGGTAATTCAAACGTTGCGTAACTCGCGTAAAGTAAGTGGCACGTAAAGCGGTTTCGAAAGGTGAAATTTTGCAGACTCTTAGAAGAGATACGAAGACACAGCACGCTGATAATCATCGGAGAGACCGGAAGCGGCAAGACGACGCAAATTCCGCAACTGCTGCTCTCGTCCGGAATAGTCGGTAGCAACGGCCGCGTGGGAGTAACTCAACCGCGAAGAGTAGCCGCGGTGAGTATAGCTCGTAGAGTAGCTCAAGAGCAGGGGGTGGAAACCGGTAAGCTGGTGGGTTACTGCGTACGCTTCGAGGACGTGACGTCGTCTCAAACCAGGATCAAGTACTTGACCGACGGTATGATGGTACGAGAAGCGATGACCGACGAGATACTCTCGGATTACTCGGTGGTGATATTGGACGAGGCGCACGAGAGATCGGTCCAGACGGACGTCCTTCTAGGTGTCGCGAAGCGAGCTCAGAATTTGCGGAAGCTGAAGAACTTGCCGCCCCTGAAATTGCTCGTCATGTCGGCGACGATGGACGCAGACAAGTTCAGCAAATACTTTCACGCGCCCGTCTTATATCTCGAGGGTCGGCAGCATCCGGTGAAGATCTATCACGCGGTAAAGAGTCAAGAGGATTACGCCTTCTCCGCGATGGTGACGGCCTTTCAAATCCATAGGGAGACTCCGGCAAAGTAAGTCC
>JAIFRP010000007.1:1425575-1435575 GCA_032403825.1 Odynerus spinipes | reverse complement strand
AAGCGGATTTCTTCTACGCTCGATATTACGGATGCAAATAAAAAGCAGCGACGGTTGTTGGATTAAAGGGAGAGCGATCCGTTTCCTCTCGTCGTCGTTCCGAAGCGTCGTTTCCGAACGTCGTCTTTCCTCCCCACGAAAATTTTTTGCTACGTCCTGGGATTATAAGTCCTCCAGGAGAACCGAAGAGAGCCACCGCCCATAATTTTTTTCGCGGATAGAATTTATTACATTCCACGCTCGTGGTACCCTTTAATCTCAAAGTTTTGCGCGTTTTCGACGTACATTTTTAATGACGGCCGCGCTGCGTTATGGGACATAGAGAGTCGCTCGGTTGAATATCCTAAATAATTTATGCCTCTCGCCGTAGGCAGGAGAAAAACTTTACGGCGACATAATCGTCGTGTCTTCCGCTACGCGATCGATGGTTTTACACGGATGCGTCATTACGAGGATGTAATTCGATTCCGAATCGAACGCGGTCCGTCGGAAATGAATTCGGATTGGCGGGAAGAGAAATCTCGTTCGCACGTCGTCGGTCGAGCGTAATTTCGACGAGCGAGCGAAGAAAAAGCATTCCGTTGAAATATCGTTCTCTCTGCGCGGCGTAACACGGAGCTCGTCTAGTTCCACGCTTAATCCGAGCTCTCGCTGCTCGCTTCTTCGTTCGCGTCGCGCCAAAGGAAGCACTTTTTCCGCGGTGGTTCTTTCGCTCGACGGCCGGTTGGTTAAGTTCGTACCGATGCAGCGGCGCGAGCTCGAAACGCCGGCGTCGACGACGTCACCTTAGAGCTTAAGCTTTTGACGGTCGTGCTTCGATATACGTCGCGGGGAAAAAAAGCTCGATGCTCGACGAAGATCCTCGCGCGCTCCACCGCCTGCCTGCTCGACTCGAAGCTTTACCTTCTTTTTCCTCGACATTTTCCCCCTTTTTTTCCTACTTTTTCCTTCCTCTCCTTCGCCTTCTCGTCGTCTCCTCGTCGTCTCGGAAAGGAGCGATATTTAAACAAAGTTTCCCGACCCGAAAGGTTACCAAAGCGCTGCCCGCGGGAGAAGTATATATTTCCAGAGTAAAGCGACCGAATTCTACGGAGAACTTTCTTCGTGGATTTTTCTCGCATTTCCGTCTCGTCGCTATCATTCACCGTGAGTGTTTTACTCCGGTGCGTATAATTTCGATCCCTTTTGCCAAGACCCTACGCGACACGCTAGGTCTCCACTCTCGAGGAAGCGTCACGTCGGTCGTTTTGAACTAAAGGAACGATCAATGTCGATCGTTGTTAAATTACGGAGAAACTCGAAGCTACGTGCCAGGTTAAACGGAGATTACCGAGCGTCCAGACTTTTATTTAAATAGCAACGATGATTCACGCTGAATCGGGGGCAGGATTAAACGATATATTTTAGGAGAGAATTTCGAACGTAAATCAATATGTAAAGGCTCGTAGGAGGCTGTCACCGAGCGGCAGATATAATTTGTCCGCGGAACGTCGCTACGGTCCACTGTAAAACAAAGCTCGGGGACATTACCTCGCCGCTCGATCGTTCCGCGTGGCGGAAATATGCGAGGCGATTTATAGTCAATTTCACGGATAAACGCTACACTCGGAGCGACTACCTTCCTAGCCAATTTCACGCGATAGTAACGTCTCCCGACCGTCCGTCCGTCCTGGAAGCGATAAAGACGAGGGACGATGAATTATTCTAGTTTTGCCCTATTCGCTCCTACAAATAGACCGATAACCATAGCGATCGTAATTACCGTAGTAAGCAGGTACCATAGTTCTCACCATTTCGCTTACACATCGCTCGGACTCTAAACTTCTCTCGATAAGTCAAGTTTCAGCAGATATCCGCTTTGCATAGATTAATAACGCGCTTAGGCGAGTGGGGTAATCGTCGGGCAATATGTATTTACCGAAAAGCGGACGGTACGAAATTTGCTCGGTCTCACCCTAGTTTCTTTCGATCGATCGATTCGAGAGATCGTAGCTTCGCCCCAGATCTCTCTCTCTCTCTCTCTCTCTCTCTCTCTTGTTTCTCGAGCGAACGTAACGTCTCTCAAATTTTCTCGGGAATTTGCTCGAGGGGTCGGCAGGACAACGAGTGGATTCGACGTAGAAAGGAAACAATGACGAGTCTCGTTTAACAAGACCGTATTTGAGCTCCTTCAGTTTTATGTAAGGAGAGGAGATAAGAGAGAGAGAGAGAGAGAGAGAGAGAGAAGAGAACGACGTGCGAGAGTAGCTGGCACGAGAAAGACTGCAGGGTAGAGAGGAGGAGCTGCCAAAGGAGGTTGGAGTTTCCTTCCCTTGGGAAATGGGGAGAACGAAGAAAAAGATGAAAGAAGAATAAGAAAATCGAAGACGAAGCCTCGCGAGCCGGACCTGCCATCCTTCCTTCCTTCCGACGCGTTGTCTTCTCAATTCCGTTGTGCATTGCAGTCGATTATTCGATTCACGAGAGAGAATCTGCAAGCACCGCGGGAGTGAGGTGGCCTCGCGACCAATCGACGTTTACTGCGACAGCGGATGGACGATGGAAAAGAAAAAGAAGAAAGAAGAAGAAGAAGAAACTATCCTCCGTTAGGATTAAAAAGTAATCGAGAACATAGCGTAGGAGGCGATCGTCGAACGAAGTGGAAAAGTCCAAAGGCAACTATTAAGAGCTCTAGGTGGGAGTAGGTATACTTTTTCTCGTGTTAAAGGTTACTTCAAACTTTTGCCAGCTCCCACTTTCTCACCGTACAAACGGCCTCACAAATTTGATAGAGTAACGTTTCTGGTATCCTCTTTGCCGAACAAGTCCGACGTTCCTTTCGCTCTCGATCGCTTCTCGAGTTCGTAACGCGCGATACTCGTTCCACGTGGAACTTACGCCGAGAAAAAGAACGAAACCGATACGTGGCTGCTACGCGTTCGTATACACGTATATACCTATATATGTATATATAAGTATATAAAATCGTCTGGATAGGAGGAAAAGGGGAAAGGACGGGGAGTGGAGTGGTACGAGTCCGTAGCTCGGTAGTACGGCACCTCGGAGACCTCGGCCACCTCGGGGACCGACCTCGATGCGCCTTCACCCCCTGACGCGTCTCCTTCGATCCTTCCAGAGCTGCTTCCGATCTTCTGAAAATGAGATATCAAAGCGCCCGCATCTTCGGATCTCCTTCCGATCGTTTCTCGCGTCGGACAGCATCCCTCGAGTACCTACGAGCTCGTCTTGAAAATTGCGAACGTGTGAAAAAGACGAGTGCCGCTACGCCGTTTTTTCATTTCAATGTAAAAACGTTCGACGTAATTAACGAATCGTACGCTATCGGAATGGATATTTAGAATTCGTAATCTTCAAGTTCAGCGGTTTTTTCTGTGACACTGTGCGTGCGCGTACATTTGTTTTTGTTTATTTTTGATACGAGCGGTCTTGCAAGGAGACCGGTAGTCAGTCGTTGACGAGCTGTCACCGTGAGCGGACGCGAATAAATCGTTCTGTGTAAATTGTTAATTAAGAGGATCAGAACTACAGTGGCGTGAGTAACAACTTTTGACTTATTACTGTTTTAATATTATTAGTTAATATTACAGTATGTCTTGAAAAAAAATGTTTAAAGTTTGTAATAAATCTTCTTTCGAATGGCTATAGTCCGTAAACAAGCAACGATGATAACCCGAATTCAGGTTTTAAGCATCCGATATTTGGCCAGCGTACAATATGTTAATATTCCGACTTGTTCGATTTATCGTCCAAAGAAAGGATGCACGACGGAGGCAAAGCTCGGTCGTTTGAGTAAAATAAAAGGAGCCCGTCGACTCGTACGTTCATTGTTCTCGATAGTGGAAGGATATTCAGAAATATAAATGGAAGACATTAGACGGAGACGTTAACCGTTTTACGCGAAACAATTGTAAGGGTAGGAAGGTTCGACGTGGTAGTATTCAAGGTATTATGGTTAAGATCTAGGACGCGGTAGGAGGCAGGAGGGAAGAAAGAACGGTTCGATGAAACGAGGGAATATATCTTTCCGCGTTCGCGAGGAAGAAAGACGGGAGTGAGATTAATTCTTGGCTGAAACCTTTCCGTTCTTCCTCCTTTTCTTCCCTCTTGTCCGTTTCTTTTTTTTTTATAATACCACGAAAGGTAATTAAGAAAGGTCGATGCGATTTAGCTTCTCCTTCGTCGTTCCGCGTCTGGAAAAGTAATATTTTTAAATTGAGGCCGCGCTCCGTACCTCTTCCTTCTCCACCACTCGCTAGCAATAATGACTTTCGTATCTTACGTTCAGGGACTCGAGATAATAAAGTTTGTCGGTCGGAACGCGATTCTTCGAGCTTTTCTCCGAGTGCTCGATAGTTTACGAATCAGGAACAAGAGCTCGTTTCTCTTTGTAAAATAATTATATCGTCTTGTCGGTCGTTATATTCGTGCCAATTAATTTTATAATTAACCCATTCGAGACCTGGTTCTAACTAAAAAGAACAATCCCTTGGGATCGACGTCTGTATAAAATGGTATAAAATAATAATAATAATAATAATAATAATAATAACAATAATAAAAAAGCGAACAAAAAGCGTCGTGAATTTTCTTGCTATTTCGAAGACAAGGATCATGGACGTGTTTCCGACGTCCCGGTCGATGATACCCTACATAAGTAAACGACGTAGAGATTGCGGATAACCGAAATAGTGCAGTCGGCAATAAAAAGTTCCGGGTCACTCGTAAACACGTTGCAGAGAGAAGAGAAGGAGGAGGAAAGTGCCGCGCCCGTAGTCGACTCGAGCGAGCGAAGGAGGAAGGGTCTAACATAAGAGGTAGAATCACGAGACGAAGGTAGACCCTTCGAGGTACCGTTCCGGTTGCTCCGCACCGTTCGGTGTTTCTACGGCCATCCGCGTACCTCGAGTTCCGCCTGGGAAAAGCTAGTGCGAGAGGTATCAGGATCCGCAACAGGTGGACGACGTCTCGTCTCGTTTCCTCTCGTCTCCTCTCGCCTAGTCTGTCATCGCTTACAAGCACCACCGTCGTCTCTAACGATTATGCTATTTCATAAATTACAAGGTTGGGAACGAGGTACCGGTGACATCAATACACCGTGAGTTCGAGCGACGTCGTCGTTGAAAACGCGACCTTCGTTTCGACGGTTTTCACGTCGAAAAGCGAAGGTGAAGTTCGCTAGGTGGGTCCGATCTGTCTCGTGTAGGTATCACGCCGGTCTAAATTCCGGTGACCTTGCGGCACGTGCCTTTATGCGCGCTACGAAAACGGGTCGATCCTTTCCAGCGAGAGGCTCCTTTGTTGCTCGATAATGGAGAAACGCGGAAGGTATAAATATACCTCGACTCGCGATGAGGTCTATAAATAAAACATGAACTATTCGCGGGCTCATATAACACGTATATCTATAAGTCTGACATGAAAAACGGCGAGCGGTGGTAAAAAGGCAAAAAAAAGAAAAAAAGAAGGGGAAAAAATATGAAAAAAAGGAAGAAGGATAAAAATTTGCGGAAAATCGCGCGAGAGAGAGAGTGCACGTAGCCGCGTACGAAATCGCGGACAAGCGCAGCGCTGCGAACGCTTGAAAATTGTTAAAGCTATTGTTAGGACGCATGGTTTGGGCGCGTTAGTTTAGCGTGACTGCGCGCGAGCATTTAGTAAATGCACACATTCGTTATGCCGTTCAAGAACGGACGAAATTCCGTCGCTTTGCGCGCGGAGTTCGTAACTCACCGAGACCAATCCGCGTTTGCTCTCAACTTAATTGCGACGATGCACTTTCAAAATTAAAACTGATAATCGAGCGAGAAGGAGAGTGGGGAGGGGGGGGGAACTGAAAAAGGTCAGAAACGAGTACGCGACTACGAGGGGTCGGGCAAATATTTGGAATTTGTTTTGAGGACGCTTCGACCACCAAGTTTTTTTTACTTTTTTCACTTTTTCTCTCTCTCTCTCTCTCTTTTCCGCTTTTACGAGGTTTACGTGCGCGACGTTTGTTCTCCCGCTCTTCGATAGAGCTTTCACGGGCGGATTTTTCGCGACTATCGTCGACAATACGATTTGGCTCTTTTGATCGATCGGAAACGTAGAGGGGGGCGGAAGAAAAAAGATGGGAGGGAGCGATATTCGCGTTTTTATCGGCCGTGACTCTGCCTGGACTAAAGTAGAACGGGTCCGTGTACGGTCGGCCGGCCGGACAATCGAACGATCGAGCTGACTACTCTACTCACGCTTCGCGATTTCTACATGGACATTAGAACGATATTAATCGGCCAACTCTTTTATTAACCGTCCATTTCTTTTTCGGTTTAGCTTGCAAAACAAGTATCCTTCTCGTCCTGTCGAATGCGTGATATTAAAAATACAAAAAAAACTCTAACGCGGTATTTTATTCGTTTCGGAAAAACGCGTCGCGTACACTCTTCATGCTCTATTTTGCTGTTTCGGATAGCAATTTTTCCTCTTCGAGCTACGATCTCTTGCATCCAATAGGATTGGACGAATAAAGCGAAAGAGAGAGAGAGAAAGAGAGAGAGAGAGAGAGGGATGGTATGGGAGCGAACGGAAAAAGAGAGATCCGACGAGAGGATAAAATCAAACAAGATTCGGTTGCTCGTAAAAAGTGCAAAAAGTCTGGCGAAGCTTTTTCCGTAACGATGATTCGGCACGACGATGTCGTCTCTCTCTCTCTCTCTCTCTCTCTCTCTCTCTGTCTGCCTGTCTCCCTCCCTCTCTCGTTCGTCGAAAACCCGGCTTTGGCACTTTTCGCGATTCGGAGACGATATCGAGCGCGAGCCAGATCACCGCTGTCCATTTTACGCGCGACGTGCCAGAGGTCCAATAAACATAGCCGCGACACATCCATCAGCCGCGACGATGCGCGACAATGGACTCGCGATTGGGTCGCGAACTTCGCTTTTCCTATTCGATACGATTCGATCTCGCTCCATCAAAACCATTTACGTTCTCTCTCGTTAGGGCGAAAGCCGAGACCGCTCGGAGATCTTTAATTAAGATTGCACTAAAACCGGAGATATCGGAGAACGGAGCGATTAGATTCCGCGCGCATCGCGGAAATCC
Organism: Odynerus spinipes; assembly: GCA_032403825.1. Classification (NCBI taxonomy): domain Eukaryota; kingdom Metazoa; phylum Arthropoda; class Insecta; order Hymenoptera; family Vespidae; genus Odynerus; species Odynerus spinipes. Next base: position 1,428,498 of record JAIFRP010000007.1, on the reverse strand, counting down.
GGGGAATACGCTCGACTGCCATCGAATCTTTCGATCTTCCAGCGACGCTTCCCGCTCCTGTCTCCCACGAATGCTTATTCCGCGGAAAAGAAAAACCTCGAGAGCGATGCCAAAACTCACAACGAAGCGATCCTCCTCGTCGTGGCTCATCGTCGATGAGCAAACATTAACGAGCACGTTCGGTGAAACAAAGCGAGCGTCCTTGCTACCTCCGACTGCTGTCTCCTTCTTTTTTTTTTTCTTTTTCTTGTCGCGATATTTCCTCGTAATATATTCTGGCTGGTAGAAGGACGGACAATGACGAACCTACCACCAGTCCATTTTTATGGCCGTCCTATGGTCAACGTCGTCTTTCGATATGTCTATGTAGTTGAGGAGGTACGTACGTACGTGCCAATGTGTGTGTGTGTGTGTGTGTTTGTGTGTGTGGGCGTGCACGGAAATTGTGCACGGAGAGAAATCCTCTATTCGCTCACCGACGAGAACAACGAGCATTGTGATCGAGAGGCAGCATTTTTTAACGTTCCAGGTAGTACTACGGATTTGCTGCCAGTGCTTCTCCTCATTCACGGTGATTCCTATTCGTGGGGCGCCGGAAATTCGTTCGATGGAACCTCTCTGGCCGCTCACGGACGTCTGATCGTCGTCTCCATCAATTTTCGCATCGGCGTGCTCGGTGAGTCTCGTCAAATTTACTTCCGCTTTTCTTTCCTACCTTCTTTCTTTTCTTCTCTTCTCTTCTCTTCTCTTTTCTTCTCTTCTCTTTTCTTCTCCTCTTCTATTGCTTTTCTCTTCGAACGTCGAGTAGCCGACGTTTTACGAAGCACACCCTAATTCTCTCGGGTGGCCGTTTTGTCTTTCAAACAAAAAATTCTTGTCGAGAGATTCGCGCTTTCGAGTCGAAGCAAATAAGATCGAAAAGCTCTCTCCGGCTTTTACCTCGATAAACCCTTCGGCGTTTAGAGAATAATCGCTCTTTCTACTTAAGCCACGGGGTCGAGCCCGGAGAAGAAGCGACGAGGAGATTCCCCGGTACGGGGCAAGACGGGCGGAGAGAGAAAGAGAGAGAAAGAGGGGGAGAGAGAGACAGGACGACTTAAACGGCGGTTAATCGTCTCTTGAATATTTCACGAGCTAATTTTCCCGGTGAATGAAAAACAAAGACGGTAGCCCTTGGTCAAGCCACTTCAGCACCCTTCCAAGCGAGATCGTTTTTCATTTTTTTTATTCTCTACCCCTTTCAAAGCCGACCTTCCATTTCGAGCTTCGCCGTCGTCCATATGAACACGAGCCTCGACTTTTTCGTCTTTTATTACGACCGAGAAAGAAAAGAAAGAGAAGAAGGAAGCGCGAGAATGTTTGAGGAGAGGAAAGACCGTAGGTCGTATGAAAAGATCAAGCGTTTTCGACGGGCGAAAAGCTACGCCTACGCTTCGTAAGAAAGAAAGCGTGTCGCGTGTTCGCGAGATCCTTTGGTCAGCCCATTTTCATGTACCGAGAAGTGTGCTTGGAAAGCGTTTGAAAAGGATGAGAGGAACGGATAAGCGAGTGCGAAAGTAAAAAAAGAAAGAAAAAAAAGAAGAAGGAGGAAGCTCTGGAAGATTGGTTTCGCGATATAAGGGTAATCGCGATAAACGACGGCGGCGTCGGTACGAATGGAGACTTCGTAAAGATTCCAGGTCGGTTGGAATATACTCTCGAACGTTAACTCGGGTACAAGGATCGAAAGAGAGAGACGGATATAAACGGATCGAGTAGCGGGAGTCGCTGAAAGGTTTCGAACTTGTACACGAACGAAGAAAGATAGGGTGCCCGCTCGTCGCTGAAAACGTTTAGCGCGCGCCATTTCCCAAGCATACTCGATTTCATCTCCAGCGCGCGCCGGAGACTTTGGAAATTCAGTTTGTTTCGACTTTCCTCAGTTCGTTCGCGTTCCGAGCGTGTACGCGCCGGGTGAAAATTAATTAAACGTTCCGAGAATATTCGTCTTGCCGTACCTATCTCCAACTTTTCAGTTATGATACGTATCTCTCGAGATAACCGAAAGCAAGAAGAGAATACGAGCTACGTTCGGTCTCCTCCTTCCTTCGAGATCGCGGGCGTATTCGGATTGCTCTTTTTTTTTTCTTCTTTTTTTGGAAAGCTTTCGACCACGCGTCGTCGTTGTCCTCGTCGTCGGCCCCCGGCGATCGGGGAAGAATTTTAAATATTGCTTCTCTCCTATATACATATTTCGGGGGCGAAGAAACGAGGAAACAAGGATGGTTCGTCGCGATCGGGAAACGGCTATCTTCGCCCTTTTCGACCGTATACTACTAGTTATAGTAATAGTAACGCACGAATGTATGAGCGGGCATACTAAAGAAAGGAAGACAGATAAAGAGAGACAGAGAGAGAGAGAGAGAGAGAGTGAGAGAGAAAGGGCTCTTTCTTCTTCGCTCTTCCTTTGTTATAATGGAGCTGTCTCGCGTGCATTCTGTTCACCCAACGAACGAAACATACCCCGCGGCGTTATTCAATGCCATGTGAGTTGGCTTGCTCGCGCGCGCGCGAACCTAGGCCCGCTTCGACCGATCCGATTTCTTTTTCTTCCCTTTCGCGAGTACATACCTTTCCCAACTTCTCCGCTCTCTTTCTCCGCGTCTTCGTCCCGCGTACGCGTGTACAAATTTCTCTCTTACATATCCAGCTGGATGTATCTACATATGTATGTATGCACGTAGCTGAAGCTAGACGCGATATATTCGTGCGTGTATATATGTATATATATGGGGTTCGTGCCCCGGCTTATATCCGACTTCCTTCCTTTCGGAGAAACGCGACCATCCCGAAACGTATAACATCGTTTGTACTCGGCAAATCTAATCTGTCCTTTTGTACCGTCTCTCTCCTTCCCCCTTTGTCTCTCTCTTTCTCTCTCTCT
>JAIFRP010000007.1:1387616-1404253 GCA_032403825.1 Odynerus spinipes | reverse complement strand
AGGGATATTTGCAATTCCAATCCTATCTTCGACCTCGTCGTTTCTCGCTCTCTCCCTCCCTCTCTCTTTTTCTCATTCCCTCTCCATATCCATCTCTATCTCTCTATCTCTATCCGTTTCTCGCTTCCGAGGGACGTAGCTGACGATTCTCGCGTGACTGCAACGTCCGCGGAATGTCCGATGAAGGACGAAAAATCGCAAGCTACCGCGAGTTCGCGATATATGTTATCGAGCCGGACCAAGAGGAATCGTTCCGAGGATTCCACCGTTTTCTTTTGTTTCTTCCAGCGGCGGCTCGCTTTATCGGACGACGAGAAGAGAAATGGAGAACTTTTCGGCGACTCTTACAATAGAGAGTAGGTTTTCGACGTTCGAGATCGATTCGATTTCGCTTCGAGGAAAGAAACCTTCGCGTCGATCCCTCACCGTCCCGCCGTTTCTTTTCTTTCTTCTCATCGAGTTAACGAGATCGAGGGCGCTCTCGACGATAAGGAATTAGGATTTTGGCGAGTGTGGGGTGATTTTAATAATAACCACAATTTATTATTTTTATTATTACTATTATTCTAAATACACGGGTTCAAACACTTTGGTATACATAGACGACATACAATTAAATGTAACAGTAAAAAAGCTAGTGATTATTTACCGATCGATTTTCTAATACGGTAAGCACGTACAATAATTGAAGCCTCTAGAAATTGTTAGACCGACAATCAGCGGCGATGTTAGCCTTGTAGAATGTTACCTTTCGTAACTTAAATTATACGCCTTACACGAGGAAGGTACCACGCGACCAGACTCGCGCCTTCGCCGACAAGGTCAACGAAAAACGGTCGGATGTCCCTTGAAATTTTCAATCAACGCTTTCGAAACGCGCAACATGCAACGTAATTAATTCTCAACGCTGGCCGTAATACCGCGCAATCGAGCCGCGAACATGCATCGCGTTCCAACGTGGCAGGAAGATGAATCGCGTCAGCGTATTAGAGACAACGACCGCTCTCGACCGCTCTCGTCCACTTTCGACGGTCGTTCCTGTTTTCCCGCCCTCGGCCAAGTATCATCAACGAGAAGTAATTAGTCACCGAAATTTAGGTATCGCTCTCCGGTATAAATAGTGGGGGGGGGAAGTTTAATCTCGTTTAAGCGAGATACTCCCCTCCCATGTTTTTTTTTGTTTTGTTTCTTTTGGCGCTTTTGCCAAGTTGACTAGGCAGCGCGTAGCTCGTGTCACGCGCTAGCTCGCGGTCGTCACCTTCCCTGCGCGGCACATAAATTTCCAAAGCGACGTCGCGCAGTCGTCGGAGATAATTTTTCGTGGTAATATCGATAACTTACGTCGCGTCGTTCGTACATCGCAATCCGATTATTAATGATACAATTGTACGTGCTCGTATCGGAACAAACACCTCGTGATCCTCATGCGGGATCACTTGACTTTTCGCTGGCGATAAAGAAACAATCAACGCGAGAGGGGAGTAGCTACTTAATCTCCGGCGAAGCTAAGCGGAGCACTAGCGAATGTCGAGATTCCAGATGAAATCGGGAGGAATTTCGGCGATGGCGTTCGATCGCGGCAATTTTACGATCGATCGAGCCTACTCCCGTCCGAGCGGGTACTCGAGAGACCCCGAGATATAGGTTATCGAACGAGTACTACGATCGTCGTTGAGACTACTCGTTTGTAGTAATAATCGAGAAAGCAATCGGTGCGACGACGTTGTCGCGTCAACACGTCCTCTTATACTTCTCGTCCGGTTGTTTACTACTCGCGATACGCTCGCCGGACGCGCGAGTAAATACGAGTGTGTCATCGAAAGCGGAAAGGACGAGGGCGGCGGTATCGAGTAGCGTGAGCGATCGCTCGCGACGAGGAAAGTGCCGAAATAGAGGAGAAGAAAAGTGTGCGCTTCGTTCTCGTGGAAACTCTCGTGGAAAAGTTTGTATCGGCTCGTCTCGCTCGTAATTTCCATTCGGACACGAAGCTATGCGAGAGATTCTGCTTATTTTTACGAAAGCTCGGAAGGAGCTTCCCGGAGGTGGGAAAGGAACATAGAGAAACGGTGCATAGGCGTAGCCTGTTAGACGCGCATCCATCGAACGGATTGTCAATGAGACGTCCAGCTGTGCCCATCCTGTGCCGCGCAACAACGTGGTAGTAAGAATTATTAGCGCGGCCCGCGACGCACACACCATACCATACGTGAAACGCTTTTTACGAAGCCCCACCATTCGTACGTAGAGGCGCACACGCACGTACGGGCAGTGTCCGCGGCGGACATTTCGCGACGTTTAGTCGCTAGTTAACCGCGCTCGACGATCGTTCGCCTCGACTCGATGTCGTGTAAGAAGAGTCAGGAAATGAGACGCGAGCTTTCTCGTCGCGCGACGATTCGACCCTGCCTCGTATCGTCCTCTCGAGCGCTTTAAACTTGGAAGTTTCCGTGTGTTCGAAACTTGGAACGTTCGGACGGAGACGGTGAGCACGGTGAAAGAGAAAGACGGTGGGGAAACGGAGATAGAGTGAGAAAGAGAGAAACAAAGAGTGAGCGAGAGAGACAGAGAGACAGAGAGAGAGAGAGAGAGAGAGAGGGCGAGAGATATAGAGCGAGAAGGGAAAACAAATACGGATAGCAAGCGGAAGCTTCGAAGATCGCGCGCTAACTAGATGGACAAAGTCGGAGATCGTTCGTCCAGATCTCGTGTTTTTCGTCAAAGTGCTACGCAAACCGATGGCAAAAGCGGGCCAAGGTGCGAAAGACGCGAATCGTAGTACGAGCGCGTATCGTCGGAAGGCATTAGCGACGCGATCGTGGTTGCGCGCGTGACACCGTGCGTTTTCTTCTTTTCTTCTTCTTCTTTCCCGCTCGTCACTGAGTCGCGGTACGATCGGTGATCGCGACGGTCCTACGAACAAACCGAGTTTCGCCGAGCTGCAGGAACGAAGAAAGAAAGAAAAAAGTAAGATGGAGATCGAGGGTAGAACCGTGAGACCGTGCGAGGAGTTGGCGAAAAGACGCGTCTCGATAAGCGAGCAAGTTTTCGGCGTGGACAATCCGGCGTTCGAGCATCACCGTCGAATAAGCGCCAGCTCCGAGCACAATTCGGATCAAGGGAGAAGAAAGTCGATACTCCATCACGATAGCGCGGAGCATATACCGCAGCACAAATTCGATCTCGAGAATGGAAGGGTCAATGGTAATAGGAAGAAGTCGGCGTTTAGCCTGTCCAGCTCCATAAGGGATAAGATCGAGTACTCGGAAGAGCTCGAGAGGTGAGAAATCGTTCGAAAGTTTATTTCATTATTTATTTGAATTTACGGGACAAACCCATTATTAAAAAAAAAAAAATACAAAAAAAAGTAAAGCACAGAAGGACAAAAATGTAACACAAAATTAGTCACGCAGTGAAAACGCTTGGTGAATAGAACTGATAACTTCATGATCAGAGCGCCCCAAAAAATCAACATTATCATTATTATAATTCGCAAGTGCACAGATGCGATTAATAGTGTCGCTGTTCGAATATCTTGAAGTGTAATTCCTGATGAAAAAAGTTCTCGTTTCTTCGTAAAATAAAGTTTAAGTATTTTTTTTGTCTTTTTTTAATAAGACGGAAGGTAAAAGGATGGAATTTGTTTGTCAGGTCGTGGTTGTATCTGTTTTGCGCCCGCTGTCACGGGCGCGACGACACACCGTCGTGGGAGCCACAAGGATGGAGGAAAGCCTGTCCCCAGCCTTTCTGTCCGAGCTATCGAAAGTTTGCGCGAGTTCTCTGCCTCTTCCTCCTCGGTCTGCTGCTCTGGGGCGTCGTCTACTCGGTCATCGGCGAGGATGCCGCACCCGGTGGTCCCTTGTTCGGGTTAGCCGCTCTCTCCATAGCCGCGCACTTCGGAGGCTGGCTCTTTTCCTTGACGACTCTTCCCGCTTTGATCGGTATGCTGATCACGGGATTGATACTGCAGAACGTCGACCTCATCAGCATCGACGGCCGCTATAGCGTCGTCGTCTCCAACTTGAGGTAAGTTCCCCCCGCTTCCTCCCACCCCCTTTTCCTTCTCCTTATCGCTTTGCTTCTCTCAGCGAGCGACTTTCTATCGAGAAAGTCGGCGAATCCGGTTGACCCGATTTTCCGCCGGTGCATCCTCCTGCAATTTATACAAATTTCATTTTATACCCCTCTTCGTCTTCGTGGCTTAAGCTCGATACCGACTACCCTCCTATCGATATCGAGAACGCTTCGCGTTTACCTTCTCGTTTTCCTCTTCTCGTTTCCTTCTTCTCTTTCTCTAGTTAGAGAAAACAAAAAGCAAAAGGAACACGGGGCGGACTGGCTCGAACGATCGACGTTTCAGCTCACGCATCGACGACATTGGAAAGCGCGTGGAGGGAAACGTGGAAGGTCCCCACACAGCTCGTAGCGAGCAGCCTCGAACTCGAGCCGAGTCCTAAGGTGCCCCCTTTTTTTAGTTCGAGGTCCGTCACGACAGCGAATCTCGTTGACTCGACAGCGTGGCACGTGGCACGCGTGTCTCTCTCTCACGGAATACCAAGTGCCCTTCTCTCGGGGAGTGGATCGCGATACCGCATTCGATATGCATCCTATCGACGCAACGTTTACGATCGGTAAACGATCTTCTTTTACTCTCGACTAGCGAAATCCTCGGGAGGTCGTATCGATCTTACGTAACGACGAAAGCGATAAAGGATCTCGATGATCCGGACATCCGGATCGAAGCGATCTTTTACTTTTGTCTTTGATAAATAAATAAAATGTTCGAGAATTCGTACGGATGATGATGACAATGACGAAAAAGACGATCATTTTTAACCGACTTCGAAAAGGAGGAGGTTACTCAATTCGACAGTAGGCGATGTTGCATTTTTTATTATCTCAACATCCAAGAGACCTCTAGCATCTTTAGAAAACGACGATCGATAAACGGATCTTCTTTTATTCTTTCAAAAGACGATAGCTTCTATGATCCCCGACATCCGAGAGCCCTGGCATGTTTAGGAAACGACGAGCTTATTCCGCTCGGCTCCCGCGTTCCCTCGAAATACGCGCGTATTAGCCTTCGCGTAATAGCGCCGCGTCGTAATGCGCCGGCATTAAAGCTAGTCTAATAACGCGCGATACTCGGAGAGCAGCACGGTACCGGCGACACACAGGCCTCTTCCATCTCTCTCTCTCTCTCTCTCTCGCTTCAGCTCTCGTTCTCCTGCACTCGCATGGCTAGAACCTTATACTCGAGTGCACGGCGGCGGCGGCTGCATCAAACTGCATAATTACGATGGAACTCGGGTCGCCGTTCGAAACGCTTGCATTCTGACCGCAGCCGCCTCCCGTTAATACGCTTCTATCGTCGCTCGACTCTCTTACGAGATTAGATAACGAGAACGCTCGCTGCCTCCTAATCTGGACGAAGATGCGATGAGATCTATCGACGTTTTGCCTTGCCTAGATGTAGATCGTCTTCGATACGGCTCGATAAAGCGAGATTCGCGCGATAAGAGGTGGATAGGCAAATGCATCGAAACGACACGAATCGGATGCCGGATTTCTCTGGATTAACGAGCGAGATTACGCGGGACGAATAAAAGGATCCCGAATCGCGACTGGAATTATCCGCTTTGGGAATCCTTCCTCCGGTAGAAGCGGAGACGGAGAGACGTCTCGATGGCTTCGTCGCGAGAAGATCTCGAACGGTTAGGAGATTTTTAAATATCGCTGCCAAACGATCGAAGGAGCTTTAATTCTTATTACGTTTCCACGTAGAGCTCGCGTGGAAAGAGAAACGGGCAAGCATTTCGAACATTTGCATAATACCTCGATAATTTCATAGGTAGAATGCTAAATAGTTGGCATACACGCAGTCAGGACTAAACTTTCCTTGGCTATAATATGCTCGAGCTCGTCCGCCTAATGCCACCTCCTGAAATTTCTTTCGCGACTCGTCTCGCCTACTAATATTCACGATCGCTTCGCTACGCAAGCGGAATCGACAATGAAGAACGACGATGACGACGACGACGACGATGACGGAGACGGAGAGAACGACGAGTCCACGTTCGTCGTGCTAAAATAATTAAGACGATATCGCGCGCGTCCGAAGCATCGGGAAATCGTTCCGCCATGAGACGAATCCGATAGTCTTTTCTTGAAATGTGCCGAGAGATAAAATTCTTGATACACGATACCATAGCCGGGAGCATTTTTTCCCCGGGGCTAGTTCGCTCTTTATTCCGCTTCCCTGCTGTTTGAAATCTTTTTTTTGTAGAGAAAGTGCGCTCGTAATATGATTTGAATTCTAAAGAACGTAGCTACGCGCTGCGATGCTCCTCGCTCGTATTATAAATCGGAAAATTTTCGAAAAAATTACCGAGAGACTGCGGAGCGTCGGTCGTAGTTGAATTAAAAATGGCGACGTTAAGGAAGTTTTCGCGAAACGGTGCATCTCGTTCGCGCGTTTAAACTTTTCAAGTTGTTCCTGGTCGACGGGATAAACTGGGCTACGCTTTTAGTTTCGCGCGTAAATTTGCATATTACGCGTGTGCGGCTTGATAGTTTCGCGGTCCGGCGTGTCTCGTTAGTCTCGAATTACCGCTACGCATCCGAAATCGATAGTTTCGATACTATCGAAGAAAATACCGCGAGAAGGAAGTCACTCGCCTCGAGCGTCGCAATTCGTTACGGTGATTACTCGTGAAATACCAGGATGTACATTGTTATTACGGTTAACAGGATCTCCGAGCTTGCTTGCTTACGTGCACGCGAGAGCGATTAGCAAAGTATCGATTAGAAAATGATGAAGATAAGACGGTGGAATGTGTAATTGCCACGCGTATGTCGTGATATATACGATCGAGAGTGGTGGAAGAACTTCACGTAATACGTGATATCGCCTTTCGAGCGTTACGAGCGTAAACAAACTGCCGCTGAACGAGATCACTGGGAAAAGCACAAGGACTCTTCTCGACCTTTTTTTTTCTAATCTACTATACAATTACGAGATATCGAGAATTTTTGCTAAAAAAGGAAAAAGAAAAAAATTCGATTCGCCTCCCTCGTACGTTCGGAACTTTATCTGAGATTAGAACGCTATCTCCTGTGATTACGAGGAACGCGGGAAAAAGATCGCGAACTAGATAAAGTGAAGTTTTATAACGTTCCCCTCTCTAACGTCAACTTCGAGGAACAATAAGCACCCTATCTTTAGGATGAAGTAACTCAAGAGCGAAGGACGAAAATGCACGACGTATAATCTGGCGCGATGCTTTAAATTCGTGTCGCATCGAACGCCGTTTTATCGCGAGTTATAAAGAAATTCCCCGTGGGGCTCGCGCATTTTCGTACTTTTCGCGCTACTTCGAAGAACGCGCGGTTTTTCCCCCCTTTTCCCTCCGCGACCCGGTAACCATCTTCTTAGGCACGGTGTCCGCATCGTTTGGAGAGACGCGAGAGACAGGGCGAAGAGAAAAGAGAGAGAGAGAGAGAGAGAGGGAGAGAGAGAGAGAGGTAGAAAGTAAGAAGGAAGGTGGAGAGGACGAAGCCAAATGTGGCATTCGGGAGCAGTCTATAAAATTCCTGTAGGAGCGCACCCGGGAGACGCCCATCCGCGCTATTCCACCCTCTGACTTTACACGAAGAGACTGGGTAGAGTAAGAGGAGGGTGAGAGAAGGGTACGTCGACGTAACGGAGAGACGCCGTCGCTCTCTATTTTTCCTTCACTCCTTTCTTTTCTCTTCGTCTTTGGATTTTATTCCTTCTCTCATAGGTTCGCACCGCGCACTGAGGGAAAGAAAGAAAGAAAGAAAGAAAGAAAGAAAGAAAGAAAGAAAGAAAGAAAGAAAGAGAGAGACACTCGTGACTGTGCATTATTGAAACGCCAAGACGATGCCCCGGATATCTTATAGAAAATACGCGCTCGCGATACGTCGAGACAGGAGCGAGGCGATCTCATCGTCTCTCTCTCTCTCTCTCTCTCTCTCTCTTTCTCTCTCTTTCTCTCGCACTTCTCGTCGCATCGTCGGCTGCCAAGAAGCCAAAGAGACGTCACCGTTCTCGCGATGGATTATTTATTTTCCCAAGCACTGTACCTACTTGCGCGAGAGCCAGGACGAGTCGAGATTCTTCCGAAAAATCGATTCCGTTTACTTGCCTCTTATTCGAGCGAAAGACACGCGGCGGGAGTCTCGAATGTAGAAAGGAAACGAAAAGTTTATCGAGCGAAGAACAGAGCGTATTCCTCTTCCTCGCTCGGACCACTCGTTTCGTCTTTTAAAAGGAAAACGTCGAGAGATTTCTCTATAGAGGAGAACACGCCGGTAAGCGACTGTCCATATATTTGTCCAGCCACCGCGCGGATCCGTATGCAAGCGTGTACACACGCGATTGCTGGCTATCGCCGTGGCTACTCCGAACGCAAACAAACTCCCTATCTCTCGGTTTACCCTCGATCTATACAGCTGGGAATCCACAGTGTTTCTTTCAAACCACGCGCCCGAAACCCATGATATGCTTCCACCCCTCGCGCTTTGCTCGAAATTGTCGTCGATGATGAGCGCGTCTTGAACGAATCGCCGATCTCGATTTAAAGAATCAACGGCTCTTCCCTTTTCTTGTATTCTTCTTTCATCGAAGAAACTACTCAACGGCGTAACGTCCTACGTAAATTTATTCGATCGCTCGGGCTATCCTGTTCCATAACGATTACCCTTAACGCTTCGAACCGATAAGCTCCCGATCGAAGTTCCGACCACTTTGTTAGATCCCATCTCGATGAAGCGCGCGATTCGGCCGCGGTATAGGTACACACGACGGCTTGACCTACTTAAACGAGCGTGCATCCTGATCGCTCGGTACAACGCACCGACCGACGTTGCTCTCTGTGCGTTTGGTTAGCTGCGACCACGCTGGACCGCATAGTGGATGCTTTCCACACTGGACAAACATCCGACAACGCTCCCGACGCGTCGCGTTGCCGCTCCTCGTCGCCTTTTACCTTCGTATTTATAGGTTTGCTTTCGATCAAGGAAATAGGATTATCTTGGAGTAATGGAAAAGGTGGAAGAGCCAAACGGAACGAGTAAACCCATCGAGAACGGGAACTGCGTTTGGTCGACGCGCGCTAACTACGAAGAGGTTATCTAGGAAAGCGTAAATCGAATGGAGTATTTACGGTCGGGGATCGATGCCCGAAATTCCGTACGTTTCGACGGATAAATTCGTGCCGAAATCAGAGGCGCGGCTCGCGACTCGACGGACGTGACTCTCGATGCGCGCGACAACTATCGTTCTCGTGGAAATCCCGAAACGTTCTCTATCCGGTTCGCGTACCGCGGAATCTATTACGTCTATGCAAACGGACCGAGCTGGGAGCTGAAATCGAAACCGTTTCGAGTGACAGCGCGACGGTTGTTACGAACGATAAAAGTTCGAGAGTGCGTACGATTATACTGTAACTGGGGATTAAGGAGGAAGCGGGAAAGAGAGAGAGAGACAGAGACAGAAACGAAGAGAGAAAGGGACGAAGGGTAATATAGTGTGATATAGTAAGAGACTTGTAGCGATTTCGATGTATTTAACACTCCGAGTGCCGTGTCGCCCTATTCAATATTGTATATTAATAATTTATTCATTAATTTCACGGGTTTCATTTTCGAAACGTATTGGTCTATCACGCGCGAACTGTAGGTACCTACATGTCAACCGCAAACGGAGCATCGTACATTCTATTTGTTAAACCGACTATAATTTGAACAAACTTAACGTATGCGTTCTAAGTAATTAAATTAACGAAATAAAATAAAAAAATCGCTGGGAACTCGATAAAGTTCGCGTGGGCTTATACGGAATCCTCGAGCTAGATGATAACATATAGAATAGTTCTCTCTAGAGCGGACAGTTTCTAAACGCGAGTTATCGTCGCGACTCTCTCGCAAAGACCTCGAGCGGCACTATAAACGTTCCTCCCGGTGATCGCGATTAAGAAGAATGTTGCTCCGGGCTCGGAGCGAGACCTTGCTACTTAACGCGCGATAATCCGCGTTATTCTACGTATACCACGCGCATTCCTCGCGCTTCTCTCGAACGGGAATCTCTCTCGAATCTCTCTCTCTCTCGAGTTTCCGCTTTTCCTTTCCGTTCGTCACGTCGCATATTTCAATGTAATTATCGGAAAGAAGAAGGGAGAATCGAAGTCGGTTGGAGGTGATGCCGCGTAGGTAGGTACTCGTTAAGAATGACGTATCGATTCACGGAGAACGATCGAGTCCGGTTACGTTCGCGAGAATTTTTTTTTGTCTTCCGTGTTCGGTTTTAACTCCTCTGATTTAATCGACCGAGCCCTTCTCCTTAGCCCTTTCGCAAGATCGATATTCCCTCTCCATTCGTTAATCTTTACGGTTCGCGCAGCTTCCACGAGTCATAAGATAACTCGTATAATTGCCCGAGAAGCTTTTCCCTCTCTCTTGAGAGTTCCAGTCTTCGTTTCCGTCTCTCACCGTCGTCGCCCGTAATCGCCGAGATTTTCCACGCGAGGCCGGAACTCGTTGAAAAATCTCACTTCTTTTTTCTTCCTTAGGAGATACGGAGTCAAAACGAGTCGCGAGACGGAGACGTCGTTAAAAATTCATGAAAGCATAACCGGTCAATAAATTCTTACATCCTTGGGATCATTATGTGCATATTCGCAGTCGTGCAACGTCCGCGAAACCGCGACTCTGCGCTGTCGAGAATGAAATCGGTTGTCGAGACCGCGTGACGAGCGAGGATGAGAAGGAGAAGAAGGATGCGAGAGAAGGATAAAAGTAAGGAGGACGCTTACGCTTCGTAATCGCGCACGCGTCCTTCGCGATTTTTATCCGACGAGAGAAAAAATAAAAGAAAATTTCTTTCATCGTTCGCGAAGGCGAACGAACGGGGTTGCCGACGACAACGGTGGTGGTGATGTCGGTGATGGTGGTGGTGCATCGAGAGGCGCTCGTTAAGCCTCTCTCTATCTCCCCGGTGCTTTTTCTTTCGCTCGGTCGATCGACAGCTCGGTGAGCGTCCACGGACGGCGATCGTAAATCAGATGCCGCGCAGGTATCGAGTCTTTCTTCGAGAGGGGCGAGACTTATCGTCGCTCTCGATCTCTCTCGAAGGGAGAACGATAGGGCGCGACGGAGCTCTCTTTGCAGAAAATATCGTGCACTCTCTTTCCCCGTAATGCTCGCGTACCTACCTAGGTACCTACCTACATTGCGCTCGCGCGAGCTCGAACGAACGGAGCCCGGATTTGCCGAGGCTGAGAATGGAATTGAGCGTAAACGAATGCTGTCGCGTCTGCCGCGAGGGAATCTCGTTCTTACGTTCGCTTACATTCCACTGAAATATCCGACGTGGATATTTCATCCGTTTCGCGAAGGAGCCATTAGAATTTTCATCCTTCGAAAGATCGAAAGCCGAAGATCTCCGAACTCGAAGAATATTCTTTTCTTTCTTGAAACTTCCGAGAAACCGACCGAGCACGCGGTATACGATTGAAACTTTGCAAATTCAAGGATCTCGCAAGGAAAATATAACTGGAATAAGAGGAAGAAAAAGTAGAAGTAGAGGAGCGAAGAAGAATCTCGTATACGCTTCTTTCGTTCGACGAGATAACAACGAGATAGAAAGGGAGGAAGAGCGACGGCCGTTGCACAAGCTATAATGCGCTCGTAAGGTTACATAACAAATTATGCTCGACTTTGCGAGTGCGTGCGCTTGCGAGAAGGACGAGAGCGTATAGCAGTAGAGGGAGTAAGAGAAAGAGAGAGGGAGAGAGACGGTGCTTTATATCGACGACTCGAGCGACGTGTCGCATCGACAGAGGCAGAAGCAGAGTCAGAGGCAAAGGCAAAGGCAGAGGCGGAGGTGGAAGCGGAGGTGGAGGTGAGGAAGTGCGGAGGCAGCAACGGCGGTCGAGCATCTTGCGCGAATCGACATTATCGAGGGACGCGAAGGCATGCCAGGAATTTGGTCGTTTCTGGGTTAGAAGCGTTAAGGCCGATTCGTATGGACGCTCATATACGCTCACAGCCGCTCGCAGTCGCTCGGCTGCGCTCGATAATCCCTCGACGATTCTCCGTCCGCTTTTATATTCCTCGACGAGTAAGACCAAATTACTCTTCTTCTTCTCCTCCTTCTCCTTTCTCCACCGATCGAACATGATCGCGGTCTTTACGATTCGTGAAATGAACCGGGGATATGATAAAACGATTCGAAAGCCGAGGCGTACGACCCACCCAAGTAGGGTTTCAAGACAACGAGGAACGATTCGAGAGATGGAGATCACCCGGATCGGCCTGAGAAGAAAAATCATCGAACACGTTACGTACTATATGACGTAGCAGCTCTTCTTAGCACTACGTAGCACGACGCGACGCGGGCGATAATCCTCTTTCGTGGGAGCCATGGAACGAGGTTATATAACCGACGCTTTCGAGCAAAAAGTTAGGCCGAGATAGCGCTCCTCGTGATCCTGTGACGCGTTATTTTGTCGATCGAAGAAGAAAACTCACGGGATTCGAGTTCCTTATCTAGATTCTTCGAAAAATTTAAAAGGAACTCGCGAGTAGCGTCAAGTCCCGAGATCGTTTCGATAAACGTCGTTAAACTTTTCGCCCAACACGAGGCGAGATACGTTAAAGGGTAAGTTCGTTTCACCGGTGGTGGAAATATCGACACTCGATGGATTTTACGATAGGGCAGATGGATCGAGAGCGAGAACGATAAAGCTCGCTCGCAAATCCGACAGCGAGAACGGAATCCTTACCGTTCGGGGATTTCGAGGACGAATTCGAACCAGTTCGAACGTATTCGCGAACGTTTGGTTCTTTCCACGGGAAAAGATGAGAGAAGAGGAGCCCGATATGGCGGCCGGAGTCGCGAGCGAAACTTAACGTTCGTCGTATTTTCTTTTCGCCGAGAGTGGCATTAATCCCAATTAAAAAAACATCGTGGCTTCGCGTCGACTTGATGAAGACACGTGCGCTAATGAAAACGCATCTTTCTCGGCCATTCTCGGGTATTCGCGTTACGCGCGCGCGATACCCCACCATTCAATTTGTTCTCTCCTGATTTCTTGTCACGTTACCGTGATATTCGTGATATTCGATAAGATATCGACGCGATTTAGTCATTCTTTATCGCGACTCGATTGTTATCGACGATTAAGTATCGGTCACGAGACACGATTGCGTTGCTAAACTTTTTCTCTTGATATGTTTACGAAATCGTTTGAGAAAACGCACTCGACTACCGTTCGTCTTAGCGATCGTAAAGACGCGGATTATTGGATTAGACGTCGAGCAATATGCGATATGAAAAGTGCAGATCATTGGGAATTGTCAGGCTTCCAAAGAAAAAAAAAGCTTCTTAGGGTGATTTTAATAATGATTATAATTTATTTATTATTTATTGCAAATACACGGGTTAAAACCCTGTGGTATACATAGATAACATACAATTAGAGATAACAGTACATAATAGTGTTAACAGGAACTTAGTTTATTATAATTTAAAAAGACGACTGGTTATCGATTGATCTTATATCTGCGGGTTTGTAATAAGCTGGTAGTACATAAAAAAAACATCTGTTTATCTTTCGAGGCTACGTGTACCGCGCTTCATGATCATTTAGTTGTTGCCACTCATACGGACAACATGTATAACAATTAAAGCTTATAGAAATTATTAGACCGGTGTTCAACGGCGATATCTTAAGTTTGTAAAACGTTACACTTCGCAGCTTAAATTGTTCGCCTTGAACAAGGAAGATAGACGTGACGTTCGTCGTATCAAAATCACCGCTTTGACGCGTGCTAACGGAAGAAAATTCGGGCTAGGAGATCGTTAAAGCCGCCAACTGGCTCGAACTTCGTAAAACCGGTTTAGAAAGGTGCACCTTCCGAAACTTATCCTATTACGAGTTTCCTCTTCGCCGTGGGAGGGCATAGAGGGGTTCATGAAGTCACGCCGCGAGGCTGCCGACGACTAACGCCCGAGACACCGGCAATCTTGAAAGGAACATCGAATTTACACCGAAACGAACTGCTGACATAACCGGGAACCGTTCGACTTCGATTCGAGGGAAAGCCCGGCGACGACGGACGGGTTCGATATCGAATCGCGAAAGCAAACAAGAAAAATTCTTCCTACTCGACTATTTTTCCCGTCACGCTTTTATCTAATCTCGAGGAGTTCAATTGTACTAGTGGAAAAAAAATGTAAACGATTACCGTCGTTCGATTCTCGTCTTCTATTCTTCTAATCGAGATATTTTCATTCCAGAAAAATTGCACTTGTCATCATCCTAACCAGAGCAGGATTGGATCTCGATCCTACCGCATTGAGGAGACAGAAGATTACGGTTCCGAAATTGGGCCTGATACCATGGTGCGTCGAAGCTGTCGTGGTCGCGGCTTTGACGAGATACCTCTTAGGATTACCATGGATATGGGGTTTCTTGCTTGGAAGCATAATAGCGGCCGTATCTCCAGCTGTCGTGGTACCTTGTCTCTTCAGGCTGCGTGGAAAAGGTTACGGTGTCGCCAAGGTAAATTTATTTCGAATAAATTTTATTGGAATTATTTGTAGGTTGATTATTATCGTACGCTCGCATCGCGGGCAACGTATGTGGTATAAATAGTTAATATACCGTGGCCCAGTCGATTAATGTTGTTCGTAGCCGTAATTAAATTGATAATTAAAATACATACGCCTTCGAGCGAAAATATATACATACGTATATATACACGTATGTATTTAGTGTAGCGAACGTCGCATCAAAGCAAACTCGCGCACGCATAACGCGTAACCTCCGTCGCTGTCGTATCTCGTAAAGTGGCTGCCCGCGAGTACAAAATTTTCAAGCGGATATACCGTTCCTTAGGGAGAAAGCAAAGCGGCCATAATTAAATCCTTTTTGTAACGTCTGCGTTCTGCGGTTACCCGCTTGTTTCTTTCTCTCTCTATCTGTCTATATGTATCTCTCTCTCTCTCTCTCTCTCTCTCTCTCTCTCTCTCTATGTCTATCTCACCCTGCATCCAAGGCTCAAACGTTTTTCAAACATTCAACAAAGAATAAAATATGGAGATTTAACCGCCTAGAGCAAAGTACTGCGTATGTTTTCCTTTGTTAATAGAAGCACCGTCGAAAGCGCGTTCGAATTAATTTTAATGCGGTCGATTCACGAATTCGTATCCCTTTGATGTGCACCGCATCTCGAGCTCCGGCTTGATAAGCGGACGCGAAAGAAGCGCGTGGAGGAGGAAGAGGAGGAGGAGGAGGAGAGGGTGGAGCGATGCAACGACAAAAACAAAAAACAAAAGCAAGAACGGAATGGATACTCCGAAGCTTTATTCCGCCTCGATGAAGCAAACGAGAACAAAACTCGAGATTCCGTGTTCGGGTAGAGACCGAACGTGGATGAAAGTAGAAGAATTATATGGGGAAAATAAACGATCCGAATCTTGAGAGAGAGAGAGAGAGAGAGAGAGACGAGCTCGCGGGGCTCGAGGTTGGCACGAGTAAGGCGATTAGGACGTGTCTGCCTCTCTAGTCCAGTCCGCTAACAAAGCAAAACCTCTACGGAGCGTCC
Source organism: Odynerus spinipes (assembly GCA_032403825.1). Lineage (NCBI taxonomy): Eukaryota > Metazoa > Arthropoda > Insecta > Hymenoptera > Vespidae > Odynerus > Odynerus spinipes. The sequence goes on along the minus strand of JAIFRP010000007.1, from coordinate 1,388,623 downwards.
GAGCGAAAAGGATAAAAAACGATCGATGTATTTAAAAGAAAATATCGTTGTCCATTTGTAAAAACAGTTTCGTCTATTACATAAAATTGCCGAGGATGATGACGGATCCATTAAAAATACCGTTCGAAAAAGTTGGCTCGTTGAACGGACTAGTCTAATGATTTCGTCCCATTTCAATTAGAGTAACTTTCTCCCTTTAAAACTTTCATTTGGCTTTACTGCACATGTGGCACAGGTTTTCCGCAAAGTTACTCCATTACGTTGAGAGAAGAGTTCCTCCATTCTACTGCAGAGCGCATTTTCTCGAATACGCAGAAATTAGAGCGGTGGACATACTTGTCAAGTACAATGCGCTCGAGTCGTGTCAGCCGAGAAAATTGTTATAATAATGCGATTCGACGCTCTCCGCGTCGAGGAAAAGCTACGACGCGGACGTCGTCTCTCCGCGAACGTTTAACCGTTTGTAACGAATTAGCACGAGGAAGTGGTACGTCGAGTTTCGATTATGCCGCTTAATTACTCATTAAAATGTCTCGATAATACGTACTTACGGAAGCGGGAAATGACAGGGTCCGTTCGAAATCGAGAGAGAATTTCGATGACGAGCCGGGTTTCGCTCGTGGCGATCGCTGTCTACTTTATGATTCATCGATGGACATTGATTTTCAACGCGCCTAAGCGAGTAGTCGTGGAACGAGTTTAATCGGACCGAACGCACGCGATCGAGGTGTCTTTAAATTCATTAGATATTTCGAGATCTACGTTTTCTTTTTTTTTTCGAAGAATATTTTTGACGATCGACGAACGAATCGACGTCGATTACGCTTATATCGCATCGATTTAACCGTTTGAGTCACACGATCGCGTTGTTCAGATTTCATGTCGAAAAAGTTTAATACATTTGAACACTGTGAACAATTGAGTCGATTATTTGTCAAATCAACTCCATAAAGCAAAAAATAGAGAAATTCGATAAAGTAAGAGATGACGTTAAACGGTTTATTTAT
>JAIFRP010000007.1:1348426-1369411 GCA_032403825.1 Odynerus spinipes | reverse complement strand
GAAAGAGAGAGAGAGAGAGAGAGAGAGAGAGAGAGGAAGCAGAAGAGGAAGGACGGTAGTCGTTGCAGTTACCGGTATGCTGCAACTTACAAGCGCGACACCGGTAGAGACTAGCACTCTACACCGCCATCTCTGCGCACCATCCTCGTACACCGAGTCTGCACATCGTCCTTGCACCCCATCCTTGCGCAGCATCCCTCCTCCGGGTCTCAAACTCTCCGATGTACCAGCGAGTACGGCCAACTAAGTTTACTAGCATTTACTTGCTCGCCAAAAGCGGCTGAAAGGGGGGTCGTCGGCCCCTCGATTCATGTACAAGCTGATTTCGCTCGAGTCTACCGTCTTCCACTATGACGTTCGTTTCCGCATTGAGAGTAATATCGCGCGAACGGACTAGGCGACGATATTAGTCCATTTCCCCCTTCGACTCGGAGTTCGTACTCGTTTCGCCCTTCCACACCCCTCTGGAAACCGGAGTAGTCGTACTTTCTATCGAACGGAAATAATTCTTAATTTCAACTACTTTAATTGCATTTTCTCGCGAGCCACGGACGAGCGTTACCTATGTACCGTAATTTATACCCGGCCACTCTCTAGCCCGTAATTTTCTCAAATTTAACCGTACGATCTTTAACGCGATTTAAAAGTAATCGTCTTCCGAAATTGCGACAAAATATCGGAAATTCTCCGTTCCTCCGTTTCCCGTGGGACGGTAACAAGCTCGCACAATTTTCAACGGAGCCATAGTTCACGCTGGAATCGTAACCATATAATATACGGGAAGGCGACTCATATCGCATTCAGAATTTGATTACGTCTAGGCAAAAAAATCGCCGCGCAAAAAGTTGCGATTCTGTCATCTATATTCATCAGGGAGGCGAGATAAATATGTTTCTTTATCTAAAAATTCGTGAAAATCCAGCGGTATTGCGACAGGTGGCATTCGTGGCAGTCGGATGAAACTCAATGAGAAGTTTGATAACCCTACTTCGTGATTGGCTGGCGTAATAAATTCGTAAAAGTTAAAAAGAGGAAGAAATTACTATCTCGCGAGTGAACGATTCACGGAAGTAATGAATTTTGTGGATATCGGCGACAGGTTTGCTTTGCATATAAATGTACCTTTTGTTAGCCACGTTTTTAAGATCGTTGGCGTTGCGAGGTTGGAGATAATTTATTACACCTGACTAATGCGCGACCGCTCTCGAAATCTGCCGACGCGATGAGTAGATACACATAAAATGTAATAAATTGTGGCTAGGTGGCAAGTGCGTTTCAAAGTTACTAATCTCCATAAATTTCAAGAGCCTTCCACTGCCGATACACGTCTATGCACTCATGGTCACGTGAAAAAGAATAAACGAAGCTCGACGATCGTCGTTCGGTCGTGTCGAAGCTCTCCGAAGATGAAAGGGAACGCGATAACGAAATAAAAAAAATTTATCGAGAAAAAATAGGAACCGACTTCGAAAGTGGAGTGGAAGAAGGCGTTGAAAAGTATAAAATAATTTTCGTTGTTTAATTACAGCGATACTGCCCAGCCAAAAAAAGTAAAAGAATTGAGTAACCTCCTCCTTTTCGAAGTCGGTCCGAAAAATATATTCCCGACGTTATCAAGACCGTGAATATTCGCGAGAATAGAGAATTTTCGCGGAACGCTCTCAAAGCGTCTATCGCGAATTCTCTCGCATTCGATTATCGTACCGGACTTCATTAGCCGACTCGTTGAAATTCAGAATAACGTATTTCTCGCATGATTCAGACAGATTAATGGCAATTCGGTATTTCGAGGGAGCGAATGTGTGCGTTGATTATTACAACGTCGATCCGAACGGTGAATGCTCGTCGCGATATCTACGTCGCATCATAAATTATTCGTCCGGCGTTCATAATTAACGTTAGCGTTTCCTTAAACTCCCATTGTTGCTCCGGTGGAATTTTCATAATTAGTCACTATCGATGGCAGGAACAATAAGGTCGCTTAGCATATTGTACCCGGATTGACACGATAGCGTTGGAAATCCAAACGAAAGGTGACTACCTCGATTCCATCTTCGAACGGGACGATCGATTTTAACGGGTCCGAGTCCCGATGAATCGTCAATCTTTCTCGATTAAAGGATTAATTACCGTTTGAACGAGGAGATTGAAAAAGATTTTCAATCTGGATGTAGGAGACTCGAATAATCAGGTCGTGAACCGAAGCGAAGAGCAGCGATCGCGGACGCAAAGAAAAAGATAGAAAGAAGGGTTTGGAGGGAGAGGAGAAGGAAGGATGGGTGACCCGGCGATCTATAAAAAAGAAGCGGAAGGCGAGCGCAATTAGGTACAGTACAAAGCGCCAATCAAGTTCGCCACTCCCGAACGGCGATCGGTTTTGTTAATTATGCGAAATACCGGGAGTGTGACTGGGTGTTACACGTTTCGGTGCCTACGTCGCAAGCGCTCTCGAATGGAAAAGAGAACAAAATCGCTGGGTGGAAAGAGGGAGAGAGGGAAACAGAGAAAGAGAGAGAGAGCGAGAGACTCGCGATTCGTTTCGATATGAAAGAACTGGCAACCTCTAATTAACTTATTCCCTTGGTTCGCCTTAATTAATGCATACCTTTCGTGTAAGCGATGCAATTCAATTACACGAAATCAACCAACGTCTGGATTGCCGTTACATTCCTCTTCTCTCTCGATTCTCCATACCTCCTCTTCCTACGGCTCGTCGGTTTCCTCGAACGAGGATCCGGAAGTCCGTCGTCGTTGCTCTCCGATCCTTCCCCTTTTACCCCTCTCACGAGCTCTCGTCAAATTATTCTCATAAGCACGCACCATTAATTTTAACTTTCCCGTACGGACAGACTAATTCGGATGATAATCACGACCGCGAATGGTACCCTCCTAGTTTTTTGCTCAGAAGCGTGTTTGTTATCCTTCTTTTTTCTTTTTTACAAGGAAAAAAGAACAAGAGAGAGAGAGAGAGAGAGGAAGCACAGCGGAGAAAGAATACGCGTCGGAAGAATAACGGCCCACGTGCATTTGCATTTCTATATAACCAAGCTGCGCTTTGCTACGTTTTTTTTTTTCTTTTTGAAAGTCGACCGACTCGGACCACAAATTGCGCGCGAAACGAAAAGAACGAGAAGAAACGAGACTCGTCGGATCGAAAGATAATTATTTTCAGGTCGGTGATTCGTCCCCGTGCGAAAATCATTCGCGACACGCAACTTTGGCAAAGTCGGGAAATAGGTTTCGTTCTAAATGATAGCTACCAGCGTAATATACACTGTGCGCCCGTGCTACATAGACAATGGCAATTATCGTAACTTCTAACTTAACTCGATTTTACGCTAATTCGACTAGATCGTACGTAGGTACCGTCTACCTACGTCTCAAAGTGGCAAGCGATCGAAGCATGGGACAACTTTCGAACGATAGGTACACAACGAGCCCTATTGACGTTTTAACTCTCCACTTTTACATCGTTCGCTATTTTAAGCTCGAAGCTAAAATTATAAGCGAAACGTTAAATCTAAAATATTGCTTCGACGATAAGCAGCTGCGTACACCGCCGCGGCTACAAAGTCACTGCGTTATTAACGATTATGATGTAAGGCGCATGGAGAATCGTTAACGTGGCGTTCATTAAGTAACGCGATATACAAGGTGGAAATATTAATAATATCGACGATCCTCTCGGACGGGTGCGGTCGCGAGAGAAGGAGTAGAAAGAGAATAAATGACGACGCTCCGAGTAGTCGACGTGATTATAAGCACCCTAGCGCGTTCACGGAGTAACCATTTATAATGAATATCGCAAATAAATCCACGCGAAGCGTCGGTGGTAAGCGTCGTTCTATCTCTCGCATCCGGTCTTTTGCTTTACCTAGCTACGAGAGACGGCGCGTTTCAAACGCACGCGTGCAAAAGAACGCGCCGTATATGTAGAAGCGTAAAGGCGTGTTAATTGGCAATTGATCGCGATCGAAGAGCAATCTTTGCAGCTCGAGAGAAAGGTGATGACGATGGTCTTTCATTAGTTTGAATTATATTACAAATTTACATCGGAAGATAACACAATTATACTTTAGATAATATTAGGTATAATGATATACAACCAAGAATAAATAATAATAAATATTCAGAATACATTTCTTAATAACATAATATATGATAATATGAAATATTGCATCGATTTTATTATTCATACAATTTGTCATTAATTTGATTTTCAATTTGAGAGAGATAACATTTTGGAAAAAATAGTTAGAAGAGTGAAATATCTAGTAGCGATCATAGAAAACGAGAGAAGAAGACGTAGAAGTATATTAGAAAAGGAGTTTGACACAAATTTATTGCGATCGTGAATTTTAGGACGAAGCGAGTATCGACTCAGAAAGTTACACGTGGCCGGTCGGCTAATGGATCGAATAAAAAATTAGCAGGGTACTCACCGATCCGGGTGACTCGATCGCGTCGAGGGGAGAACAATAGAGCCGACCTTGGTACTCTCCAGCCGTCGACTATGCTCATCAGACTCCGTTAACATCCCTCCACTCCGCCTCGAGCTCGAGATACATACATACATATGTATATGCATACGTGCCGTATAGCACCGTAATGTCACAACGGCAGCGTATCGCGTGTCTCTTCAAATTAGCACCCTATAAACGATATTATCCGTTAGCTCGCAAATTTACGCCCTCTTATGTATATTCGCGTGCGCGAGCCTCGTACGAGCGAAAATAACACATCCTTCCCTATACTCTTTAGAATTTGTCTGCTGATGTATCTCGCGAGAGAGAGAAAGAGAAAGAGAGAGAGATGCTTCGATCGATTTATACGCTCGCAATAATAATGCATACACGTATAGAATTTTAATGACGGCAATAAGAAGAACGTAACCTTTGAACGCGTGAAGAAAAGAAGCAGGCTTTTATGAGAAGTCGTTACGATGCATCAAACCACACGGTTCGATGACTGCAGGGTAGCTGGTAGAACGGGAGAGCGAACATGGACCGAGGAAGAAACGTGTATGCGAGATATGTGTTATATCGAGTCCAATAACCTACTCTTACTATGCTGTTTCTGCTTCTGTGTACGTACGCGTGTAGCGCATACGTATACAGGAACGTAATGCGATCAGTAAACGAGCATCGATAGTCAATATCCGAACTTTGATTGATCATAAACGAAGTATTTTTTTCCAAGGCATTGTAATAAAAAAAAAAAAAGAAAAAAAAATCGACGTATAAAATATCCAAGTGACGTCGTAAAGCACGTCTTCGATTTATACCACATCCTTCGAAACGAATCACTTCTAACCTGTGTTCTCTTTTTTCAGAATCCCGTGGCGACGTCTTTCGAGATCTTCTGGATGATATTCGAGCCGATCCTCTTCGGGATCACCGGGACGCAGATAAAGATCGCCGAGCTGAAGGGGAAAACTGTGTATCTTGGGATCGGTTGTCTCGTCGCGGGTATCGTCATCCGGATAATCGTGACGATACTCGTTGGGATTCGTTCGAAGCTCAATACAAAGGAGAAGGTCTTCATCGCTCTCTCGTGGATGGCTAAAGCCACGGTTCAGGCTGCCTTAGGTCCCGTCACTCTGGACGAGGTCAATCAAGAAGACGCTCAAGAGGTCGAGTACGCGAACATGATCTTGACGCTTTGCGTTCTTTCGATTTTATTAACGGCGCCAACCGGAGCGATCATTATATCTTTGTCCGGACCAAAATTATTAACGAAGACGACGGCACCCGCTCAACCCCCGGAGGGCTGGAGAACGAGAAGGCCCTCGATACGCGATATTTCGATAATCAACGAGGATCCCGATCTCGAGGAAACGGCGAACGAAAGGAAACCATGATTCATTTCTTTTTTCCTTCGTCCTTCTCGCGTTCCTTTCCGCACTCCCATTCCGTCGTCTTCTATTTCTTATTCCTCTTTTTCTTACCGTTAGTCATCCTCTTTATCGAGATATCTTGAAAATACCTCTTCTCCTCGTCTCTATTTATTCGTCGCGGGGGACGATCGTAATTCTTCGTCGAGAAAAACGGCAATGTATTCTTCGAGCACTACTCGTCGGCTACGTATTATTTTTATTATCTTGACCACGCGACGAGGAACGAGGGAAAACGATATAAAGCGATGACGTCTAACTTTTTTTCACGTCGATGAAGATCCTTATTTCGTGAGATGAACGAACCGAGAGTATGAGAAAGAAGAAGGAATAAGAGAGAGAGAGGGGAAAACTCGGAGGACCGTCTCTCACGTGACTCTTCCTCGTCGATGAAGATCGTAATCCTCGAGAAAACCACGGATGAGAAAACTCCGATACTGCTCTCGTCGTTTCTACTTTCGCTCGCTTGCCTGATACCGTGGATGAAAAGTTGCAATTTTTCCTCGAATTTGCTCTCCTTTCAGACCACCGAGAGAGGATCAACGAAACACCAAACACAACGTACGAAGTTTCAGTTCTTTGATTTACTTCTGGTCTAGCTCTAGTATTTCGTGTGTTTTTTTTTTGGAAGGGGAAAAGACGAGATAACGTTGCGTTTACGATCGTAAAGGGATACGCGGTGTAACGGGACCCTTGTAAACGATGTTTTATAGTTACGATGCACCGTGTGCATATCGTAGATTTTATAAAATGTTTCGTAGTCGAGTATACGACGTCGTTTATTAGGAACTAAGGAAAACGGTCGTGTGTGTATATATATATATATTTTTTTTTGTCCGTGTCCAAGGATTCTGTACATTTTAATCGTGAACTTCTCCAGGGCCTCGCACACGATTGTATTTTATCTTTTACGCTATATTTGGTAGATTTTCAAATGCCGCGAACGCATGTAGATATTTGTACATATTTTGCGCTTATGTGCCTTATCATTGATTCCGCGAGGGTGCGATGAAGGTAAGAGAGAGTTAACGTATCATAGAAATCAATTTTAAATCTATAACTTATTAGTGGTCTATTTTATAAGCGTACAATTATTCGACACTCTCAGGTTAAGTAACGATACGAGTAAGTCATATTTACGAGTATACGATAAATAATAAAAATAATTCTCCGATAAGGATCGTCTTTCCGATATTTTCTTCTTCTTTCTTTTTATCGTCCGTCCTTTTCCGCGAAGAAGCGATACTCGAAGAGAAGGAAAGAAATAGAAATACATGGAGAAACAGGAAAATTAGTGCGGCTGGCAGAACTTTTCGAAACCTTACTATTCTTCGGCCGGTAACTGCTTCGGAAGTTCGAAGATGAGCGAAAGAACGAAGCTGATAAAATGACGGTACAATTTTTTTCGAAACGTGAGTATAGTTCGATCGAAAAGATTAAGAATAGGGGAGTATATTTAAAACACGTTATTTTATAAAATTCTTTCGATACTTTATTTACACATATAAGTTATTTACATATTATCGTTTATATATATATATATATATATTATAGAGAGTCCTTATAAGAGAGTATATGGCTCAAAGACTGTAATATCCGTTTGACTATGAACGTTTACGAAGCTTATATGTATAATGAAAAAGGTATGATACATCCATCTTATTGTGCAAAGTATACAACGCCCTTTGCAACATATGTCTAACTATGCAACTTGGTAACACGTTATAAAGGCGTTCTCTCTTTCTCTCTCACTCATTCACTCGCTCTCATTCACTCACTCACTTTCGTTCTCTCTTTCTCTCTCCCTCTGGTAAATTTAATGACGTAATAGGATTACGCGTACTCCTTGGGAATATCAGCTTAAGTACTAGCAAGAAAGCCTCTTTGGTATCTTGCGATGCTCGGTCTCGATTTCGTCTTCGTTTGATTCTAGACGGTCTACGTGTTTGAACCAAATTCGCCATACTCGTAGCAGCGAGATATTATAAAAGCGGAGAAGAAGATGAACGGTGTAAATAGCGAATAAGTTAAAAGCATCCGTTTGTAAGTATAACATAAATTAGTAGTCCCTCGAAAATGATTTATAATAATATTCGCTAACGGAATATAAAACATACCGCTTAATATTTCTAAAACACAGTGGGACTTTTTATCGATCGTCGCTCGTTCATCTTTCTTGACTTTGCGAAATCATATTCTCTCGTATCTCCGTACTTCTCTATTCTATCCGCAAGTTTTTTACTTCTTGGAAACTCGAGCATCCGACATCGTTTCTCATTTACGAGGCAACAAAAATAATCGCTAGAAGCTCCGTCCAACGTTACAACTTGTACGGATTTAAAGATTGCAGAAACATCGCTCGTTAAACTCGAACTTTCGAGCGTAAATATCTGCCTTAAGAAAGTCGTAAATATCTTAAAAACTTAATGGACACCCGCCGCTCTTCTCGAGATCGACGGTCTTATTTAAAAAAAAAAAAAAAAACGAACGTAACGTCGATGGCGTAAGTCTTGATTTTATATAAAGATCTTTCGGAATCGTGGTCGAGTTTAAATTAATCTTATACTTCACGGAAGGCACATTCGAAAGAGCAATAACTATCGAGCATCGAACGGAAGCGTTAGAATACCTAGCTGCCACGATAAGTGCCAAAAATAACAGGAGATTTTTCCAAATTTATATTATTTCGGTTCCATCAGGGCGTCGAGCTCACTTGAAACGTAGACATGAGGGTACTATTGCTCACGCTCTTTTTCATCCTACAAGGATCGTTAACGGTCGTCGCGTTGCTCGATCCTTGTTTCTTACTTTCGAACCCCAATCGTCTTCGTAGAGCGTGATACACCCGGCTTTTTAGAACGAACAGAATGAAGATCAATAGTCCCTGGAGGCAGTTAAAAGCGTCCGACGCGTAGAAAAACTCTTCCCGCCACTTCAATTCCTTCGCATAGTTGTTCAAAAAATAAGACACGCTCTCCATTATCCACGATACTCCCATCACGATGAATAGCTTTATATTCATGACGAGCCTGGAGGAGACGAGAAAAGATTTTTTAAACATATGTATCATTTATTTAAGTTACGATAGAAATAATATTAATAATTAAATTTACTTCGTTCGATTGGCTCGGAATCGTTTGTTCCTAGCGTCCGATGGATCAGCGGTTACTCTGTTTATTTCAGCCTTTACTTTGTTGCAGTGTATAATCGTCATGACGAATAGAATAATGTTGATTACTGTTTGAAGCGTGACAGGGCCGATGAAGAAGAGGACTTCGCTGTGAAGATTTTTCGCCTCTATAACGACAATAGAAAAATGTAACATTAATAATCTTACGTGTAATTTTTCCAAAAAGCACCGATCCTTTTGTTTGTTTGCCACCTGACGCGATAGACACGATACGAATACTAATGACCATCGTTACGCGTACGTTTTCGTTCTAGCCTTAATACGCGCCTAATGAGACGTAATGATGTTCGGCTCTGAGGCTCGATCGATCTTTCCGGCCAGTCATTGGAGAAACTTTTTAATTATCTCGTAATTACGCGAGTCTGCCCCTTCCACGGACGAGCGTGGAAGAAAGCAAACAACCCTCGATTTCGTTTCGCCGCTGCCAAATTCGGCTGATTAAATCTAACGACGTTTTCAAAATCTCGAATCTACTTCTCGATAAATCTCAAATAAAAATGATCTTACGTGTAAACCAACAGCTTCCTCGACCAATACCGGGTTGTAAATAGATAGGAATGAACTTGGTTTCGTCGGCCAAGATTGCTATGATGGTAATCGTCGATGCCAGGCCCCACGCGTACAGACTGTACAAGAGGAACCTTTTTCTATGTCCTCTGCCTCTCGTCGACATGTTCTCGCGTAGACCCCTGAAGGAAAAAAGAGATAATTTAACGGACAACTCACGGAATTGTAAAAATGACGAATAGTCCCGCGCTTTCTACATACGTAAGTTTTTTCCTCAGTCAAGTTACTCGCATGCGATTATTAGAATGCGGTATTCTTGAAAGAGTTACATCAGGAATTCGATGTATTCCGATTGCGAGTCGAGGTTATTCTTAATTCCCGGCAGACGGTAATAAGCAAAGAAACACGAGGACTCATAGAATTCCGAAAGCAAAAATCTACGGGAATTCTCTCGAACGCTAAGAGAAAGAGAGACGATCGTCCGCGTGGATCTATTTTCCTCCCGTATATACGAATCTTCCTTCCAGAATAGCCTCTTGAAAACACAAACAGTCACGGCCGAGGAACGACGAGAGACAACGCACGTCCTCCGATTCAGCTATTTCGTGTCGCGTTTTGACGTCCGTGAAACGTCACGAAGCTTACGAATGAAAGCATCTTTTGTCGAATTGATCGTTTGCGTGCAGGTAAATATAGATACATATATGACAATTTAATGAAAGATTAACTTCACCGCGAGTAAAGAAGTGAATCGCTTTTCCATCGTACTATCGTGAAAATTTCAACGTTTTCTACATTTTCAATCGAGTTTAATTTATTAGAATGATCAATTGTACCGCTTATAATTAATCGTATGAAGCTCTACAACGTTATTTCTACTCGTATTAAAATATAAAAGGTATATTACTAATTCCATAAATCCCTCGGATAAAGAATACTCATTCGTGCTTCGTTTCAATGACCAGGTCGTTAAACGTCTGCTCATTGGACATGGACTTCAATAATATACCGGTGAGTGAAATTATATGGCTGTGTGATTTAAACAAACGAGAAAAAGAGAAGCTATCCGCTTTAAGGATCGTTACAACGACACACACGCGACTGTTACCCGCTATACTAAATCATAACGATGTTCATTGAATATATTCTTCCACCGACGCGTCGCATGCCTTCTTAATGTAATCGTAAAGCGAGAGCCCTCGGGATTAAACCCGAAACGCATCGCAGTTGGAGAGAACGCGGTATCAGAGTCGCGTTCGTTAGCAGAGAAATTCTAAGTCTTAAATTATAAGTCTTAGGAGTCCCGCGTCGTCGGCGTATATAAGATAATTAACGCGGAGGTAGAACTGCGAAGTGTCGACGTGATAATTAAAAACGCGTATAATATCTTCCACACCTAGCCGCGCGACATCGTGTGAATTTCGCGATGATTATTTCGGTTAAAGCCGAGAGGAATTTTAGGTGGCAAGATTCGGCAGCCGCCGTCATCTAATATAATCTCTATCGAGTGTGCCGATCCAGCAACGCGGAAAGTGACTTATCGAAAGCAATTTCTTACCCGAAAGTCCACCATATGTCGAAGCACATGACGTTGAGCCAGGCGAAAGCCGAGAGAAAAGAGAAGAGCATCGTATAGCCTGCAAAAAGTCAAGGGTATTATTTCAATCGCATCTGGAACGGGAAGCTCGAAATTTTTCTCCGAGACTTTATTTTATATAAGTGATCGATCTACGACGTTTCGTCATAAGGAAAAATAATTTCGCGTTTACAAAGTGCCGCGGTCTCGCGGTTGGTTTAAGATTTCCAGGAAACAAAGCATCCCGGTTTATTTGCTCTCCGACACGGCGCCAAACGCCTACTGACCTAAGAACGCGCACGATACTAAGGCCAGCGGTTCCTCCTCGGACAATTTCGGTGTCAGCACGGAGATTAGCACCAGGCAGACGTAAGCCAAGAGAAGACTAGCCACGTGACACATGAGGGTCTTGCCATGAAGATTCTGGAGAGCGGGTAGACAGGCGTAGACCACTAGCGTTATCAGGAAAAATACGCAGCTGATCGACTGAAGGATGAGTTGAATGGTGCACCTGAAATCATGAAAATTAACAGCATGAGAGGAACGATCTTTTAAATCGCTTCGCCTATTCGGATCTGCCGGCACCGTTCTCGCGGTAAATTTTAAATAAACCGCAGCCGACGTTACGAGATTTAAATTTTACCTCCGATATCTCGCGTTTCTATAACTCGCTCCTTTTTAACGCGAACGCACGTTGCGGCGACTTCGAAAAGGTATGAATACGTAAAGACAAAAACGGGAAGCGCACGTTCGCGCGATGTGAAATCTTAAAAAAAAGAGGAAAAAAAAATATCGAATGTGTTCTTTATCGGTGAGCGATCGAGAAAACCGAATCATAGAAACGTTTGAAAAATTGGTGAAACGTGCGGAACGATATTTTCATACATCAACATAGACATATCTCTCTTTCTCTCTCTCTCTCTTTATTCCTCTCGATACTTTCTCCTCCGATACTAACTCGCCCCTCCTCCACCACCGTACGTCCATCGTTATTTATTCCTCTCTTCGAAGATATACGAGTCGTTCGTTCTAGACGTCTGCTGTGCTCCTGCAAACGCGAGGGGTTGCAGAGGGACGTGAAACGAGGGAGGAGAGACGAGAGACGAACCACCGGCGTAGAGAATCGAAACTCGAGCGCTCGTTCTATCGTGGAATCGAGCTTCCGCGAGAATTCCCTTCTCCACGACCGTGTCCATCCACGTTACACGCCCACGCGTACGCGTACACAACGGAGATAAAGATAGAGATAGAGTTACACACACACAGAGAAAGAGAGAGAGAGAGAGGGGGGGGGAGACAGAGAGAGACGTCTATAAAGTACGAAAGCGTAGTGCGACGAACGTGGGATATTCTACGATCGCTTCCATCTCCTCTCCACCTATTGGATTTCGCGAAACCGAACTGCCTGCTTTAGTTGTTTAAACTCGACGAAGTTAAACAAACCTTCCGCGCAATAAACGACGCCCATCCATTGTCTCGGAGAACGCGTTCGCGCGAAAGAAAGGGACGAATACAGAGCAAAAGCGAACGAACGAACGAACGGGAGAGACAGAGAGGGGAAATAAATGATAAAGCGACGCGAAACTGTTTGCACGCGGTTAAATAGAGAAGAAGCTAAGTCGGGCTAATAATTATTCGCAAAAGTGAACCGCGACTTCGGCTGATACAGAAACGGCTTAAAATTCTGCTCGTTTAATCGATACCTAGTTGTGTCAGAAGTGTAAAGGAAAGTTAGGCGCGTAATCGATGGAAAAGAGAAGCGTCCTCGGTATTAGAAGTCTCGAGGAAACGTTTAATCATCGCGAGAAAATAGAAGTAATTAAAAAAAAAACTAGTGATTCGTAAAATTTTTAACTATCCTGATTTGCAATCGTTTTCGTTTCCCCGCAGTTTCCCCACACTATCCGCAGATAGGAGTAATAAACTTAGAAAATGTCATATCCAAAATAGCGCAGTTATATCGTGGACGCAGGAATTTGGAAATAATAAATAACGATAGGAGGGAGATAATGCAAGCGCATACCATTGTTATCAAATATTCGCATTAATTACTCAACAGCGATGATTGGAACGCGCGGCCGTAATCGGTACGACGATGATCATAAATAATAGCTCGTTCTCCGCATTATGCGATAATACGCACCGCAATCATCGATGCTAATTTCTCTTTTTCGTTTGCTTTGCGTACATCGAACACGAAAGACCTTTCTTCCGTTATACCGGTCATAATCATCGTTAGTAAAACGCTTCGAATTGTATAAAAAAATATAAACAGAGACGAGTGCCGAGCCGAGAGGAAGAGAAAATAAAAAAAAAAACAAAGTCATCGATCGTACCGTAGCTCGCATTCGCTAGAAGTGTCCATCGCATCGAAGCAGACGAAGGCAATAAGGGATGCCGCGAACTCGGTGACGTTGTAATACATATCAATGCAGTGGCCCCGGTGTTCGTAGATCTCGCTCGAATCCAACTGAAGGTGTCCGTCCGGTGTGATGCTCCAGGGTACCTCAGGTTCCACGTGATACATTCCAAATTTGCACGGGTTGCCAACGAGTAAGCCATAATCTTTATGGAATAAGAAAAAACACGTGATTACAGCCTCCTCTTTTAATTTCGAATGAATAATCACACTAACGATAAAAAGAAATTATTTGGAAAGATTTTTAGCGACCAACCTTCTCTGAAGAAGTCCTTGTGGACCGTGACGTTTCTGAACTTCGCGTGAAACTCGATCGGTGTAATCGGTCCGTCGAACTTTTGACAACCCTTCTTCGGCACGAAGAACTGATCCTCCGAACAACACTTGGCGACGCATGGCTTCCCCAAGCAAGCCTCTTCCTCTCGACAGAGTCTCAAGATCACCGTCGATTCCGGCGTTAGCTCGATACAGGCGTTCTCCTCGGTGAGCTCGAACTCTTCCTTTCGTTCGCCTTGGCTCAACGACAATTTTGCCTAGAAATTATCGCCAATATATCGTAGAATCGATCGAAGTATATTTATCGAGCCTGGAGACGCCCGTGTACCTACGCGGTATGACATGAATACTTTATAAGATTTCCGTGAAATTTGTGACTCATGCATTAGAATTATGCCGGTAAGAAGAATACGAGGAAGAATATTAGCCGATCTTATATCGCTCATCTCCCTACAAGCTAGAAGATAACTCATTCGATAGAAAATTATATATTTATATCTTTTTGTCTAATTTCTGTATTACCGATCGATCGTAAAATCAATCAAGGTCGTAAAACCCGATGCATTCTCGTTACGTAAAAAAGGATGATCTTATCTTTACCCAGACATCTCGAACGTATCCTTCCTTTAATTACAACTTTTATTTTCATTACGGATTTCCAGTAGTATTTCCTAGAAATATCCGATATCGTTTAAAGAATGATCGAAGTTTACCGTACTCTCTAGACAACGTAAGAAAGTAGGAAAGATCGAAGTCTGGAGGACAAAAAGAACCCGGAAATTTCAGAAGCGTAGACCCGCCGCCAGTCGTTACGCAACGCTAGGCCGAACGTTCACTTTGGAACGCGTGAAACACGTCCGACCGAATGAACGAATCCCGGAGTGCTCTTTTTTCGTGGAAACGAGCACGTTTGTGGAATAGGATAAAATAACGTGACCACGGACGCTTTCGCTACTCGCTCGTACAATTACTCGTTAATTAACATCATATATCGTTAATAACGTGACATTGTATATGAATTAATCTCTTGGTAACGCGCTAAGCGACATGCGTTACACGTGACAGCCTTCCATCGTTCCATTCTACGAAAGGCTTGAAATATCCAGTAATACGATAATCATTTTATTATCCTAGCAGTCACGCGATTCTAACCGTTGAAGGGGAACGCTCGTGAACTAATGTGTGGGAGGCCGATACATAAGGAACATCGTGCCAACGTTTGCAAGAATAGGACGAAGAGAACACATCCCTTCCCCTCCCCCTCCCTTTCCCTCGACATCGAAAAGGTACTCTCCGCAATGCGGACGTCCTTCGTCCTCGCAGAAGAACCGCATCGTTGTTACGGCACTGTTCGAGGTACCCACCACGCCCCGCAGATTCCCCAACGATGAGTCGGATTTATTTACCGTGAGCGCTCCTTTCCGCAGCAGTAGTCTCTCTCCGAGTTTCTCTCTTTCTTTCTCTTCCTCTTCTTCTCTCTCTCTCTCTCTCTCTCTCTCTCTCTCTTTCTCTATCTTTATTTCTTTCTCTCTCGCACTTTTAACTCTTTCTTTTTCTTTCCACCAGAAGCATAGAAGTTTTCGGAGCTCCTCGAGGCCACGCTAAAGGATTCTCGTGGGGCATCGAGCGAACGAGTCGATTCTACTCTCGTGCTACGAGCCACGTTCGATTAGCTTCGATTCGCACGAGAGAGGTATAGCGCGAAATAAAAAATTCCCAAGATCACTCGCATAAGAATCGTAAGGGGAATGATTATTTTGAGAGTACCTTCGCGAGCTATTTTCTCGCGAATTTATCCGATCCGATCTTAGCGAAGAAAACGCTCGCGTAACCGAAATTTGTCTTTCGATTTGGTAAGAGATCTTTTTTACAGGTTTTTCTTATCGTCCGATCACTCGGATTATCACACCAAGGATTTAAAGCCAATCGAGACAACGAATTTTTAAATCGACTCCGTGGTTTTAAATGTCAATATAATCATCGAGTATTTCGATTAACGAATTAAATGTCATCTTCGCTGTGAACTTCTTTCGTATCGTTAAACCGTACCGAAAATCTAAGCTAGTCGAACGTTCTCTCTCACTCTATGAGAATCTTCCTCCGTCATCGTTTGACAGTTGAAAGAGGATAAGACGGCGCTTGCCGGAATATCCTGTTTAGAAGAAAAAGGCCCCGGCAAAGATAAACTCGCGAAGCATGGGATCGAGCTCGTCGCGCTGCAAGTCGGCCGACTGCTCGAGACTCGCCTCGAGAGAGATTAATGGGCCTGTCGTAACTTTGTTTGTAATGAGGGAACGTATGGAGAGGCTAACGTGGGTGATACGAGGGCGACGTCATCGCGTCATCGCGTTAACGAAATTCTCAGCCATGGCAAACGCCATATGACGATGACGAGGGCAACGTCGTTAAATTTCATTCTCGTGGACCGCGCGACGCGTCGATAACCAAAAGTGAATAGAATCGATACATGTACTTCGGGCTTATCTCGAGCGTTTCTCCTTGCGAGAAACTTCTCCTTCGCTTTCCACACAAAATCGGTCCTTTGTAAGTTACGAGTAGTCTACGGTGGAACGTGAGTCGGACAAACGAAATTCCCCCCAAAACCGCCATTCGCTATCCAACTTGTTCGGTGGCATGTTGGACGTATATATTTTTAAAGATATAAAAACACGAAGGTTTATTTTTCTTGCAAAAGCAGTAGAAAATTATATAATAATCTTTTTCCCCAACACCGTTCCGTAGCATAAGAAAACGTGAAATGACGTTTGCGGGATCTGTATGGACCAACTACGTTCGTCGACCGACAAGTCGGATAGCGAATGGTGGATTTAAAAGGAAAGACCATACGATTCCGACGAATCTATTTTAAAAAGCAACCCGCGCGATACTCGACGCGTTACGAGCGAAAGCGTAAAAAGTAAGAGCGAATGAATTTACGAGGATGTGCCCCTCGGAAATCTCCTAAATTTACCGCGCGTCGAAATACCGTTTAGCACGTAGTCCCGCTATCGGAGATCCTTCTCTATCTTGTAGTTTAAAATTGAAGGCACGTTGCTCGGAGGAGGCATTACGAGAGTCCTCGCCACGGGCGTAGAAGAATTTCAACGGGACGATTCTGCCGGGGCGACTCCAGCAACGCTGACACGGTGCCAATCGGTCTAGATCAGATAATTATCATGTCGCTTTAGCGGCGACCCATAACAGGTGTCGCTTCGTCGCGACTCTGAAATGACACGAACGAAATGCTATCTACCGGTGTATCTCACCATGACTACGACGAACGTAAAACCAGTTTTTCTTCTTCGTTCGCGATCCGCCCACCTGATCGTCGATTATTTTTAATTCCGGTATTATTCCACGTGGAATGTCCGATCGCGAAGGTCACGAGAAAAACCCCCGCGACGCACCGTTTCAGTGAAAATAAATAGAAAAGGATCAAAGATTGGAAAGGCGATCGTAATCGCGAATGGCGGGGAGTAACATCTCGATACTTTAAAAATCCGACGATAGACGTTTCTCCGATGGACCATCGTGCAAAATGCGTGCATACGTGTCCGTTCGCTCTCCGCAAGATTTATCATCGCTCTCTCGCATATTCCCATCGAATCTGCGATGATGCATTACGTTGTCGGTACGATGGGCGTAAATATTTATTCGCATCGTACTATTAAATCCCGTACGCTCTGTATCCCATCGTCGATAAATTTCATCCGCGGCGAATCGTTTCCCGTTACTTTGATGTAACCTCCTATCTGCTTGCAAAGATAATATTTTATATGTATAACCCGTGCGATACGCCACGACGACGCGTGTCTCTCCATCTTTTCCACGATACGGTCGTTTACCTCGGATTCTCGATGGAATCTGAAAAGTATTAGATATGAAAACTATCGAGTAAGTCGAACGACCGCCTGCCGTGAGAAACGCGAGACGTTTGAATTCATAAAAATTCCCATGTCGATAGAGGCGTCGCGCGACTCTTAATTAAATTCTCAATTACGTCGGAGCGAAGTGGCACGCGAGTGCATGCGGGTTAAAGTTTTGGAAGGAAATATACGTAGGGGGAGATTGGGGTAAAAGTAACGTTATAAATCATTCCAAATCTATTATATCGTTATATACGAAATGTCTGATTTCATAGTTCTTTTTTCGGATTTTTTACAAATCAGACATTTCATACATATAACCACCGTTTGTTAATAATAACTTAAATATTGCTTTCCAAAAATTACAACTGCCGTGTTTCAATAATTTCGCATAGCTAAATAACATTACGATATGAATCTTTTTATTGTTTTTACGTAGTCGTAATCCAAATGAAAATTGTTACTTCCGAGCCCCGTCTCCCTTAAATTCCCTTACGTTAGAAACGTTACATAGACGAGGTACCTACAGCGTAAACGTAGAAAGGGGCGTATGTAAATACCGGAGAACGCCCGTTCGGCCGACGTATCCGCAAACTGTCATCCGAAATCCACACATGACACGCGTCGCACGTGCGCCCATCGTTATATAAGCTCGACCACAAGAAACGGCGTAGCCGTGTGACAGAGTACATATATAAAGGATCGAGGAATCCTATATACCTACGTAGATACGTACGGAGAAACGATGCGGGAGCCTCGTCTACGTTGACGCACCTTGACACTCTGAAACGCGGCATCCTTCCAAGGATCAACGACCGCTCGAGAGGATTCTTGCCGTTGAAGAGAACGAGAGAGAGGCAGAAAGAGAAAGAAAGAGAAAGAGAGAGAGAGAGAGAGAGAGAGAACGGGAGAAAGATAGAGGTTATCGTTGCGGAAACGAACGTCTTCTCGATATTTCAATCGATCGTGCACGAGATGCCTATCTTTGAGAAGATTCGACACGACGACAACGAATACGATAGACTCTCGTATAACGCGAGTTCCAACGGCGCGAATTTCTATAACGCGTCAGATATTATTATATCTGCAGATTATATTGCGCCGAATGTTGTTTAATTTAACGCGAATCCTCTTAAAACGTAACATATACAGGCGTTCCGCGAATAACACGATTAATTAATTCCACGTTATTGAATACTACAAATTTATACAATTATTACAGTACATACAAGATAAGTATATGTAGGTACTTCATTTACCGTGTAATCGTGTTAATTTTTAACGAGACTATTTATGGCTTCGTACAATTCATCGTATTATTCGAAGGATGCCTATGCAGCACGGTTTCCCATAACGCGAATTCACATTTCTCTATTGTGTTTCGTGTTAAAATAAATTTTTTCTAATTACCCAAACGTTAATATCCGGCAGTGAAATAAGAGCATCGACGCGTATTTATATCGCGCAAACTTGTAAATAAATCGTACAAACACGTGCCGCGATGTGTACGATGCAAACAAACACGGAGGTTGGCGCATGCGCGCGGCCATAAACGGCGAGTGCATACACATTCAGGAAGTTTGTTGAATCTCGCATTATTCGCGCGGTAATTTTCGTGAATTCGGTGGATCACGAGTAATACTCACTTTTAGGGCGCGATCACCGAAGCTGAGATCGCTGGCGGCGATGCGGTAGTCAAAGAGGGAGCGATTACAGATCGGTGGTCCTCTCGTCAGCGCGAGGAAGTCGATCGAGTCGGTTTTTGGTAGCAAGGATAAGAATGGATCCTCCAGAGGAGCGAACGAGATGTCTTCGACTTCGGGAATGACGGAGACGCAGGACTTGTAACGCGGGTCGTATAACATGTCCCTCGGGCAACATCTTCGGACGGTGACGATTCTCGGAAGTGTCGATTTGTCGACTTTCTGTACGCTGGTGGTCTCGTTCGAGGCGCAATAAGCCACGACCGGAAGTTCTCTGCTGGTCGACTCGCTCCGTAACACGTCCAGGCAGATCGGACTCGCGAAGCGATCCTCGGCTGTGATAAGATCGACGGACATCGTTCTGATGTCTTCCGGATCGGCGCAATTTGGAATATTGTGGGTCCGTAATCGAGCACCGTGCGACATAGAGTGCAACTCCATCGCTCGACTCGGTGCTGGGATGCAAAGAATATTCTGCCGTCCCAAGAAGATCTCCTGCGGTGGACAACATTTTCGCAGCAACGGCTCACTCGAAGACTCGTTAAAAGGTGCGCCCGAAGAGACGCTCGGGGTCGAGAGACAGATCAGAAGGAGAACCGGCAAGCTCCTCGGCAACGCAGGCCGATATCTTTCGAAAACGATTCCCCGCATTTCGCGGCAACGATCCCGTTCGAAGATCCTCTCCTTTTTTATTCGACAATACTTCCCAACGATCTTCGTTTCTTCTCTATGGTTCGTTCTCTCTTCTTTTGCTTCTTTCTTTCTTTCGTTAGCTGCTCTCGATAATCGTCGAACGTTCCGTCAACGTCGGTAATTAATTCGAACGATTTCTATCGATTTACGTTCTCTCCGATTATCGATTCTCCTTGACCGTTTATCTACGATACCCCCAATCTCTTCTCTCTATCTTCATTTCGGCACCGTACACGCGTAGGAAAATATGCACGGTAAAGTAGTCTTTTATTGAGTATTCTTATAAAATCGAGTTACGTTTTCACCGCGAGCCAGATTTGAACCGCAGACAGAGGTTAACCGTGAACTAACGATAAGACGAAGTTGGACGATTCGTTCTTTACGACTTTGCCTTTTCTCGAGTCATTAGCGGAGTCATTAAGTATCCGCGACATTACGAATTCGGGACGACGCTGCAGGGCTTTTGTCGTTAGAAGATAAGATTCTTTACCGATTCGTGCTCTTTTGCACGGGGCCACGTCTCGTTTCTCTCCTTTATCCGGATAAAACGAATCGCGAGATCGAACGAGTCACATTCGACTTTTTTCTCCTTTTAAGTTTTTGCAGCGCCCCGATCGAAGAGAAATTGGTTTACGAAATGAAAAATAAAAGCAATTTTTTCGGGGATATTACGAAGCGGTTTAATCGTTTCGGTATTCTCGAGTAGTCACGTAATTATCTTAAACAGATGAGGCTCGATAAATTTAGCCGGTAGATAAGGTGGCACGAGACCGATCCTCGTGCTGAAAACGTGACGGCGGCGCCGTACGCCGTTCACCGTTATTGCTACTAGCGGCGCAATCGAGCTCTCTCTCTCTCTCTC
>JAIFRP010000007.1:1325963-1341642 GCA_032403825.1 Odynerus spinipes | reverse complement strand
TAAATTTCATTGAATTTGAATACAGTTGGAAATTTGACTTTTTTCCACGTTTTGACGATTTCGGCCCACTGTGCGTCGTCCGACGTTATGAACGAAAAGAAGGATTTGCGTTTGCTGGGTCGGGAAGTCCCGCGAGTCCCGCGCGTTGGCGGGATGCCAACGTTTCTAGAAAATTTACGCTAAGATTCTAACGAAGTTTCGCGCATAAGCGATAAATTCCAACGCTCCCCCCGTCAACCCCCGTTTTCGAGACGGTCGAAACGAAAGGGAAGAAAACGAAAAGGATAAAAAAGGAAGGAAGAAAATCTCGATCGATCTTTTTAGCGTCTTTACCAAATCGCCGAGAGTGGAAGGAGCCGCGAGAAAAGAAACTCGAGCAGAGGATCGAAGGCGCGTTCGCAGAAGCCGTCGGCATGAAAGCTCGATTCGGAAAGCTCGTTCACGCACGCGAGCACGCACGAGTTCGAGACCTTGAAACGCCCACGCGACCGAGCGAGTGATTAATCTCAATGCTCGTCAACGCCCACCACCGCCCGTGTGTATACGACGACGACACTTGAGGGTATTAGCGCAAAGAGGACGCGAACGGGGTTGAACGCGACTAATCGTTCCAAACCCCCATCACCGAGCACCTCTCTCTCTCTCTCTCTCTCTCTCTCTCTCTCTTTCTCTGTCCCCCAGCCACCCTTCTTTCCCTTCTTAATCTTAACGGACAAATTTCGAGCTTCCTACGTCATGGAAATGGATACTACCCCTTTTCGCACAAATTGAGATCGTGCTTCTTCCGTCGCGACACTCGACCCAAATTCCTGCCCGTCCTCCTGCTCCTCTTCCTCTTACGTTTTTAACCTTTACCTCGAAACCGATTCTTTTCGAGATTTCATTTGCATTCGTCGCGACGATCGAATCGACATCGAGAGTCGTCTCTTCTTTTTGTACTTTTTAGCAAAAAAAACAAAAAAACAAAAACAAGGTGGACTAGACAAACAGGGTAGACGTGTCTCGTCCCACGCAGAAATTACGTTAGTTATGGAATTAACGTGTTTGCGTACGGTCTAAATTCGCGTTGGGTATCGATACGAGCACTCCATAAACTAAATTTCAATGTTTTCCAATGACACGAGACACATTAACAATGGAAAAGTGGGAATCGGATTTCTGTATGTACGATGAATATAAACTAGACATTTTATTTTTATTAAAAGGCAGATTTATTTAAACAATACACAAATAAATAGATACAAACTATTTCTATACGATACGCAGTTAAGCACGCAAAGTACAAATTGTTTACAGATAATTTTACTTATACATTTTTCCACGATGCTGGTTATGAAAATTAAAAAAAAATGTGGTGACCCGCCAGAGAAAGCGGAAGGTCTGCATATGCAATAGCCGTCCGCGAACGCGTTAACGCGTGATATCACCGACGTAGTTTACAGAAAACAGAGAAAAAGGATGGACGACCGGTGAAAAGAAATTAACGGAAACCATAAAGCATCGTCGGTCAATGAGCGTTTCATAATTTACAGCGACGCGGTCAACAGGCTGCTTTTTTCACCTCACCTCCCTGCCAGGCCGCTTGCACAATTAATTTATCGAGTTTACTCGGGTACTAAGGACTCGCGGCGGTGGCGGCGGCGACGACGACGACGAGGCTCTCTCTCCTTCGCTATTTCTCCACCCTCGCTTTCCCATCATCCGTCTCGTCGCCGGTAATGATATCGAGAGTCAATTAAAGGCCAAGAACATTGGCGCGTTTCCATGGTTAAAGCTCGCGCTTTCTATCGCGCGACTTGATTCCTCGCTCTACTTTGTCATCCCACTCGAGCTATCGACTTGCGTTTTACGAAACTCTTCGATCGATTAACGTACAGTTCGGGGAAGCGACTATCGGAATTGGTAGAAGGGAGGGAGAGAGAAACTTCTGAAGATCGCGGAAACCTTCGGTTGAGATTTTTTAATCTTTCTGATATTTTAAACTTCTAGTGAACATATTTAAACTTAATTATTACGTTACTACATCGTGACAATAATGGAATCCTAGAAATATCAAAAACCGAGATTAACAATTCGATATATCGTGAATAGATGATAATCGCTAACAATCCGCTTAACGGTGACCTTTTGGATTCCAAACGGAAGGTTTGCGCAAAATTTCCACTCGAATTTTTGGAAGTACAGCATATGAAACTTTACCATCGATTAACGTAAAGTTCGGAGAAACGACTATGGGAATTGGTAGAAGGCAGGAAGGAAGACACGAATCCGTATGAAAATACGCGAACGTGTAAAAAAAAAGGAATGTTGTTTTTTACGATAACCACGCGCCCCGAGCGATAGCGATAAATAAATATCGAATTTGTCGGGATTAACGTAGACGAGGTTGGATAGAGTAGGGAGGGAAAAGTGCAATGGATAGTTGGTAAACTCCTGGCATGTGCGCGGGCACGAGCGCGGGCGCGAGTCCTCATTTTCATGGGATTCTACCTTGCTCTCGCAATTCCGCTATCTCTCTATTCGAAAGCGCTTGCCAACGAAGATTTATCGAGGTCACCGACGAGTTACCAGAGATAAAAGTCAAAGTGTATTGCCCGGCTCTCGACATGCCGTTAAATGAATTCTTTCTTTTATTCGTTTGATCGGCGAATTAAGAGTGGGGGAATTTTTCGCGGTGGCCGTCTACTTCGTTCGCGTTATTTTTAAATTAGAAGCAACATCGCTCGGGTCGATAAATGTTTATCGAGAGCTCGTAATTCACGCGAGTGTCACGATCAACGAATAATTTTCACAACGATATTGCTTCTCGGAAGTTGTGCACATAACGCTGCAACTATATATCATTATGATACCATCTTGGGATTACCGTTGTTGCATCAGCGTAGATTTATTAAAAAAAAAAAGAAAAGAAAAAAACGACCATCAATCGAGACTCGGCTCGTTCACATTTCTGAACATTATAATTATCGTTGTTGTTAAAACCGGAATAATACGCCGCTTGTAGCGTGATTTTAACGTTAACGACCATTTTGTTGCTTCGAGCGATAAAGCTTATCTTCCAGAGGTGGATAAAATATGAACTCGCGTTCTCGAGCTTTGTCGTGCTTGATTATTAAAACTTCATTACGGTAATACGATCGTGAAATTTATATCGCGTATAAAAAGTTCATAATTTATCTTTTTCTCACCAGGTGTCAGCGACGCTCGCAACTGCATCCCAATTACTCTTTTTTGCCGCTAGGTAACGGCAGGTCCTTGATGCAGTCCGTAGTGCAGCGTCGTTCGTTTCCGTATCGACCACCAGGTGACGGAATCTTCCATAGCGCTTCGATCCTGAAAATAATTTATTTTATCGCAAGTAAAACCAGTTTTTAACTAAATCAGCACAGTGTCTGAATATTCTAACGAAAAAATGGCAAGCATAAAATTCTGAATAAAATTAACGACGGTCGGTCGATTTTACCGTCCCATGGTAAGTAAGAGCGCGGTAAATTCGAAATTAACGATCGTTGTCGAAGAAAGCCGATGTCGAAAGCGATATGTCGAAGACATCGATTCTTCGATAAACTCGAATCTCGCGTCTACCGTACATTATAAACTAACCTTTAAATTGACGCTTATAAAAATCGAATAATGATATAAATTAACAACGAAGATCGTTTCGCTCGTGAAAGAAAAGGGGAAGACTTACCGTTTGAAATGTTTATAAAAGAAACGACTGGAACACGAAGCTCCCTCTACCATGACCCCATCTATCTCTCTCTCTCTCTCTCTCTCTTTCGCACTCTCCTATCATCTATCCTTCTCTCGACATCTACGGAACATAGAAGATCCATTTTTCTCGAACGAGTTTCTACTCTTTACAGACGATACTAGTGCTCGTAGTATTTTTCGGTCATCGTCGCGCTTCTAATCTCCTTCGGAATAAACGTGTGTGTTCTCTTAGTTACCATCGTGTCCTTTGTTACGTTGGTGTTAAGATAACCGGGTTGCTCTTTTCACAGGGGAGACAAAAGTCAAGAAACACTTTCGGGATCCTTTGTGAGAGAAGTTGAAACGAGCGAAAGGACTAACATTAAACATTGTACGTTTACACGCTCGAACGCAAGTCATAGAATCGAAGCGATCAAAAATGAAGCGACCGTAGGTGAGCTCGAGAAAAAAGTGTGAACGTTTTTCGCGACGGTAGAAAGAAGAACGTCTTAAGTTAAACAAACGAGGCTCCTCGAGACAACATAGTCGTCTTCAGCGGTGCGTCATCCTGTGCTTCGTTTAGTGCTTTTCCATAAGTGTTCGAAAAACTCGTCGACTGTGTCAACGTTCTCTTCGTACTCTCTCTCTCTCTCTCTCTCTCTCTCTCTCTCTCTCTCTCTCTCTTTCTCTCTCTCTCTCGCTCCGTTTCTTTTCAAGCGGATTCTACCGGTCTCCGTTCAGTGTGTGACCGTATTTCCTCGCGAAAATCTTCGTATGTGTATACGTGTAGACATATATACATGTATGCGTGAAATTTGGCGCAAGCCAAAACTCATGGAGTCGACCTTCTCGTTCCGGTGACGGAGACGTCCCTGAAATGCGGCAAGTACCACTCGCGAGAGAGAAACGTGTATCTTGGAGCGATTCGACGAGGTTTCTGCATTTCGTGGTAATAATCGTGAGAGTTTTTTTAATCTAAACAAGATTTGGGTAACAGAGAAGGATATCGAGAGTCGAGAAGGGTTGGATCGCGTGGGGCGGGAAGGGAGTGGAGAAAGAACGAGAAAGAGAGAGAGAAAGAAAGAGAGAAACGTCGATCGCGCTCGTAGGACGATGTTGGCCTTCCGCAGCACGAAGGAAAATCTCGTAACCGACGCAGTGACGTCGCCGTGAGGGGGACATCCCCTTCGTAAAAAAGAGAAACGTGCCTTCCTCGATGTCAAACATGTTCGGCTGTCCCAGAGAGGCCGTGCGCGTCAAAGTGAAGGTACGAAACGTTCTTACTAATCCTCGATTATTTTCCCGCTTTTTATTTTGGACAATTTTCCAACCAGATTGGAGAAGTCTACGCCATTGCGAGAAAAAAACATCGTTAATAATGGTTACGAACATATTAATGAGACAGTAGGCTCATGTTATATAGGTTACTACATGTCGTAGGAGTCATCGAGGGTGATTAACGAGTTTGCATTTGCAATTGGTTTTAACGCGCGAGTTATCTAACGTCAAACATTGTGAAGAATGCTCAAGGCGTTCGTCGTCTTGCCGTTGGCGAGATACGTTCGCAACTCGTTTTATGCTTTGGGTAAAGAAATTTGAATAAAAGCTGCCGAATTCGGAGATTAAATAGCATTTTTATCATTTAAAAATTGTAATTCTCGGATAAATACTTGTAAAACCCGAAAATAGCATTTTAGAATCTCGAAAATAGCAAATACCGACATTAACCCTTCGCACTATCGCTATTTTTTCTAAATTATTTCCGGCCTACTGAAATTTAATAAAACATTTCTTTATAAAACATATATAATAAAAAAAACAAATGTGTAATTTATTATTACTTCGTTATTTCATTCCTTACCTATGTCATATCATAGGTAACTAAAAAATTGTCGGCGAAAATAATATTGCCACGCCAGAAGTGACCTCATAGTCCAAAGGGTTAAAAATCCAATATCTCGCGAACGGATACTAGCCGACAAAAAATCCACTTAACACTGACCTTCTAGGACCCGAATAGGTTTGTGTAAAATTTCACCCCTCTATCACAGATTTCCGGTTATTGGAAATACAGCCAATACCTTTAATTTATTTCTATGCTATAAAAAGATTGTATTGAATAATTATTGAAAATGAAGGATAAAAGAGCCTATAAAACACGTTTCGTCCTTCGGCAAGAGAAATATTCACTCGTTGGTTATATCGATCTGCTAGACTCGTATTCCGCTCTTAGTGCGCTCGTTAAGGATCCGAAATTAGCGGCCCCGCGATAGCACCCTCCTACACCGACCACCGCGGACCACCGCGTTAATGTGTAAATGGAAAAGCTTTTAGGAAACGAGTTCTCGGAGAAGTCGAACGACAATGTACTCGCCTTTTATCCCTCGCTTCATCGAGGACGCACCATTTCAGCCTCGTTTCCTTCGCACGCATCTTTTACGAAGACACGGAATCGTCGAAAGATCATTCGAATTTTTTCCTCCCTCGTTTATCTTTCGTTGAATCGATTCGTCGTAGACACACGCCACCGCTCGACGCCTATGTAGATATATAACGCGATCCTTATCCGCATCGAACGGGAAACGTGACTCTTATATAAAAAGGATTAACGGGATTAGGATGATTCTTTAAAAGAATCCCGACGATGATCCCTTATTTACCATGATCATTCTCTTGCGTAGAAATGCGAGACCAGGCATCAACCGGAGTACCGAAAATTCAGCGTCGATCCGCAGATAACGTCGATCGAAGTTCTGCAGAGTATACTCATCAAGGCTTTCGATATCAAAGGGTGAGCGTTTAAATGTTTATGGTATTCGGATTATGTAATATTTAAAAAAGACATTCTCTATTTTTATCGAACCTTCGAATCAATAATAGACGTTGATTGTCTATATAGACCAGTGTTTTTCAACCTTTTTTTTTTATTTCACGGCACACTCGAACCTATGATTAAACTTTTGCGGCGCTATTAGATTATAATAAATTTGATATTCCCAATTGTTGTATTTTAAACTTCTTTCGGAAATAATTTAATTAACGATCTTTACAAATTCTCACGGCACACTTAAATTGTAATAACTTCGATACGTACGCTTATCGTACTTTGGACTTCTTTCGACGATAATTTAATTAACGATCTTTACAAATTTTCACGACACACCTAAGAACCTCTCAAGGCACGCCAATTAAAAATCATATATATATATATATACTTAATACTTAATATATACTTAAATGTATAAAGGCCCACTAGAAAAAGAAGGTTTTTCTCAACGAGTTTAAAAAGTGGTACGATAAAAGATAAAACGCTGATGTAAGACCTACCAATAAAAAGCTCCTTTCTTGTCGCAGAGAGTTCACCGTCTCCTATCGGGCGATAGACGATTATGGCTCGGAAACGTACTTGTTCCTCCTCTCCGACTGGGACTTGGACGCCGCATTCATCAGGTGAGCACCAGATAATAATAAACCTCGCGCGATAATGAACGATAAGACGAGCGACGATTTAACGAAAATCTCCAGCGCGTCGGAACCTTACCTCTATCTACAAGTCAACCTGAAGCCTTTCGGCGAAACCGGCGATTGCGACTGCTATTGGGAACAGAATGCGCAGGAAGTGGCAACGAGACAGCAGGAAACTGGTTTTCCTTATAAAACACCCAAGTTACCCGGCCTCATAATGAATCGGGTAAGTAAAACGATTACTTCTATAACGCTGTCATATTTTAATACGTATAACACTCTCGAAACTGAATTCTCGAGAAAAATAAATAAATAAAACGCTCTTCTTTTGCAAAATACATATTAACGCTTCGTGTTACAGATGGAGAAGACTTTGAACATGGTGCAGCGCGCCTTGGGTAACTTGAGCGACGAGTCGTCGCACCAACAAAGTGTTCAGCCTCCTAGGCCGCCTCTGACGGACGCGGAATTCCGTCGATTTCTAGATCCAATAGGGCAGGTGATACACTCGAAAGAATTAAGGGCGGTCATTTACTTCGGCGGAATCGAGCCCAGTCTAAGGAAGGTGGTCTGGAAACACATTCTCAATGTTTACCCCGAAGGTATGTCCGGTCGCGAAAGGATGGATTATATGAAGAGGAAGGCTCAGGAGTATCAGAATCTTCGAGAGAGGTGGAGAGCGTTGGTCCAGAAGGGTCAGAACGTCGGTGATCTCGGATACGTTACCAGTATGGTCAGGAAAGACGTTCTTAGGACGGATAGGCATCATAAATTTTACGGAGGGTCGGACGATAATCAAAACACTGCGAGTCTGTTTAACATACTGACGACTTACGCTCTCAATCATCCCAGCGTTAGTTATTGTCAAGGCATGAGCGACTTGGCGTCGCCTCTTCTGGTCACTATGAAAGACGAAGCGCAAGCCTACATTTGTCTTTGCGCTCTGATGAGAAGATTGAAGGATAACTTTATGTTGGACGGTATCGCGATGACTACCAAATTCGCTCATCTTGCCGAAGGTATATGTATGCTTATATAGATGTAGCTTTTTAAATTGGACTACTCTAACGAGTCGTATTTTTTAAGGTTTGCAGCACTACGATCCTGACTTTTACGCTTACCTAAAGTCTCATCAAGCGGACGATCTTCTCTTTTGTTATCGCTGGCTTCTTTTGGAAATGAAACGAGAATTCGCGTTGGACGATGCTCTAAGGATGCTGGAGGTCCTCTGGGCAGCGCTTCCCGCTCAACCACCCAACGGTGAACTTAGTCTCGCTGAAGTACCCTTTCCGCCACCTTCGCCACCACCTAGCCCAAACGTGAAACACATTCGCGAAAACGCTTACACGAAGGTCTGCGCGATTAGACGACAAAGTTCGTCGGCGAGCATAGCGGCCAATGGGAAAAGAAAAAATATCAGTATGGAAGAGCCTGGGGTACAGTCCGTCGTCGAAAGAAACGGCGACGCTAAGAGGTATTTGTCAGCTTTGAGAAGAAAAATCATTTGATTCGCTTTTAAATGACGTATCGACAAACTATCGTTATTCGTAGATCAAATTCTCCGTACGAAACGTCCTCCGAGCCGGAGAACGATTTGACTTCTACTAAGAATCGAAGGAATTCCGAAACAACCGAAAAGTGTCTCAGCACGGACTCTTTATCGGGAAAATCGAAACGCGTGAATCTATTGGAATTGAAAGAAAGATTATCTCTTCAAAGTAATAGGGACACGAATAAAGGTAGCGAACAAAGTGATACGCCGGAAAAAAAGTGTGTGCGTGTTGTGAAAAATTTGAATGAATTTTTGAATTTCACTAGCCTGAATCGAAGCAAAGTAACACCTAGCGACGCAGAACCGGAACTGAGGTAAGCGTATAATCGTTTAACTTATTCACGACGATGAAGCGAGAAAATAATTTTTTATCGTCCCGTTTTTAACGCGTACAGGCGAGTTTCGAGCGAGAGCGGCGTCCTTAGAGTTCTCAGAGACGAGCCGAGCTCGCCAGACGATCCAACGGACTTTTTCCCGATGACCACTTCGATGACGAGAGAGTTAAGACTGGAACTGGAATCCCTAGATCGCCAAGTCTTCGGTCCCTCACCACCTAGCGAGCAACAATGCGATTGTGTATTGTCTAAACGAGAAAGCGAATTAGTAGAGAGCGAAACTGAAACGGAATTGGCAAGATGTAGTCCAGTAGCGGACGTTTTCGTATGGGAAAATCCGCTGCACACTTTGCAACATAAACACCACCCTGCAACACCCGACGAACAGGCTGATCTTGAATACGACGGAGAGATATTGGAAGATCAAAATGGTGTCAAGTCTGTGACACCTATCAGATTGCTTAAGCGAACTACGAGGTTGCTTATAATTTAATTAACTATAACAGCTTGCAACTCTGCACATCTTAACACGATTATCGCATTTTACAGATCCGAATCCGCGTCGGATAGCGAAGGGACGGAAAGTTGGCATCATAATACGGAGGCACCGGAAAGCCCAACGAAACAACCTATTCAGGAACACTGCGAGGAAGCGACAGAGCTCACGAATCTGATTCCAGCAGGAACCAGCGAGGATCAGTTGGGAGAAAGTTCTCTACCTCCGCCACACGAGTTTGGCGGTGGCAATCCTTTCCTAATGTTCTTATGTATCACGTTACTGTTACAACATAGAGACTTTGTGATGCGAAATCAGATGGATTACAATGAAATGGCCATGCATTTTGATAAAATGGTTCGAAGACACAATGTGATTAGAGTACTTAATCAGGCAAGACAGCTATTCGCTGGTTATCTTAGAAGACATTCCGCGACGTCGGCTATCGGAAAATCGGACTGCGTTAACGTTTAATGAAACGCAGACTTTTTCGGAGCTCTTCCATTGGCATGTACGCGAGAAAAATATGCGTACATACTCTGCGTACACTCTTTGAAGGGTTTATGCGTGCACATATCTTACGCGTATCCTACGGCATTAATTAAGTAACATTGCATAGCACTCGTTGATCGAAAGCTCCTTTTTCAATATTCACTCGATTAAAAAAATGAAGGAAACTCAAGATGCAAGATATCTTTCGCGTTGAATATATTGAAATTTTGCGCGTGTCTTAAGACGACGGCGTTCAGTCCTGGTCGCAAATGGCACGCGCCCAGAGTTCCGTTATGGCGTTCGCTTACGCACGACACCATATCTCGATACGAATGCACAATATCGTCAGCACCGCGTCGATGAACCCTTTCGGCTGTACCTCGAATTAGGATTAATCCCTAGCTTAAATTTGTAAAATACCTTTAACTACCTTAGCGGCTATATCTTAATTTGTTCTCAAACGGTATGCTTGAGAAACGACAATAAAGTGCATTTAATTTTATCGCTACTTTTGCCTCTCTTCTCTATCCTCGCGAAGAATGAAAATGCACGTTGTGTAATTGATATTTTTAAATATGTTTATTTATTTAAATCAATTTTCAGAACTACAATTAGTATCATAGCTAGATCACAGTACTTCGTTTAAATAACGCGCAGTATGCATACGTATCTTACACGATGGTAAATGACATACCAAAATAACTGTTTAAGAATCGAAAGATCGTATCGTTAAGATATTTATTTTCGCCTGTTGGAACCACCACCCGCTAGAATCGTCAAGATACGCACGAAGATATTCAACGTATCCAGGTAGATGGAAATAGCACTGAAAAATAAGTATTTGTAATTTAGTGAGATCACAGAATTAATCAAGTTTCTATCCTTTACTTGTATGCTATACTTACTTGTTAACCGGATCATATGGTTTTGTGATCCCATCGGTATATTTAGGGTGTAATTGTGCCTGCTTCATGATTCTTTGAGTGTCGTACAAAAGGAACATCGAGAAAAGTACTAGGCCACCGTACAAAGATATCGAATAAAGACCAGCTCCCATAGCTGTGGTAGGTGGTAGGAACATGGATCCTAATGAGCTCACAAAAACAACTCCCAAACCGATGGAGAGAGGTCCTGCCATTTGTAAGAATTTTTCGCTAGGTGCGCATACTGCTACTGTGGATAATCCGCCAACTACTCCAGCAGTGTACAAGGCTGCCCTCATTACCAAAGGACCGCCCAATAAACACATTGGCGCGATCACAGCACCAATTATTCCAGTGTGAACCATCCATGCTAGTTGTTTCGGACCTATACCTTCGCTGTATGGAATACTTTGTGCTACCATACCGCTACCGATCATAGCTGCCATAATACCAAAGATGGCAAGCCATCCTTGACGAGCTACCAAGTTCATTATCATGGGGGATCTTAAGCACATGGCGGTGGATGCTGCCGTTAAGATGACAGATCCACCAAAATATGCATACGTCGATTTAATTCTTTCTTTTACGTACTCTGGCCAAAAGCTGGAAAAAGACAACAATTATTAAAGGAAATAACTAACGGCATTTTTTAAACGCATCTACGAATACATACTGTACTTGATCTATGGCTCCTGTTCCACTGGAAAGACCTAATCCGTAATAACAAAGACAACCCAATCCAAATGCGGAAGCACCTGCGACTACGGCTTTCCCAAGCACGAATGCTGAAGAAACATTAAATTTAGGACCATGTAGATAACAAATTATAAGGAAGTATTTATATCATCCTAGATGTCTAAACTTACGTGTTTCGGTAGCCGGTTGTTGCAATTTTTCCATAACTGTTGGATTCTTACGTGCGGTTCTTGTAAACGTAGTACGTCCATCATTGGCGAACAATCTCGAAGGTTGAATTTTTAACGCTTTATTTGGTGAGACTGGCGTTTTTATAAGGCTTGCCACCGTCGGCGAGATGCCGGTTCGGCAAACTCTTGCGAGCATCATTTTATTGTATTTACTTCTTCGCTCGTATTATCTGTCAAGCAAAAAAGATAAAGGGTTAAGATATAAGCGTATAGTAAACCTACCGATCTTGCAAGCCGTAACGTTTCTATTCGTTCTTTTATTACGCACAATGTAGTTTATTCCAAAGAAACTCTTGTAATCAATAAAATGTATGCGTTAAAAACGGTAATTTTTAAGCGGCACTGCCACTAATGTTTTAAAAATTTTCGGAGTTACTCACATGATGCAACAACGATGCAACTGTTACTCTCAAAGTCGAGACTCAGGGAAGAACGTTCTGATTCTGACGGTTTACGACTACTATGTGGCGCTCGCGTTGTTTTTCATGCGTAATAATGTGCAATTGCTAGAGCTTGGTTATGACGTTTAATCTTTAATTGCAATGTCGTGAGAAACATTAATTAAAGACTTAAATAACTTTATATACTAAATATATTGAGAATAGAAAAATATATTATACCATGATCAACGTTCAAATTTTCCGCAAAAAAGAAACGACATATTTTCGAAGACAGCGCCGCCTACCTTCAAAGATATCAAACACAATCGATCAGAACCCAATTTATATCTATTTCGTGTCGCATCAACGAAAAGTAGGACGAAATCAATATTTCTCATTTAATATCATTTTCTAAACGACATATAGCATGTCGAACATTTTTAAATATATTTCTTTTCAACAAATTATTCGTAACACACGTTTAAATATAAAATACAGGTACGAGATGTTTGTTCTCTTGTCGTACAAGACCGAGGGTTACTTTTTTGTATGTATTTGAAATCGTTATAAAATACACGCAAGATTTGAATTAGGGAGTACAGGTATATTTTATCGTGTGTGAAAAACTAACACATTATATATATATATATGAAATCTTTTATTTCTTTATATTAAAAAAAAGGTTAACGGAGTCCTTCGATGAAGCTGGCAACGATTCTAGGCCACTCGATACGGAAACTCTCGGCGCCAGTTATTTACGACGGGACAAAGCCTATTATAATCTCCCATTTCTCCATTCGACATTGAATTTTGACTATGCGAGTCAAGGACAAAGGAAGTCCCCTTTCTTCAACAAAAATTACTAACAAGACGTCCTTGCTGTCCATTCGCCAGTGGATCCTAATTATCGTTAAGTCAACATTTCTACTCCTATTCTCTCAGCATTTATTTTACTTTCAAGAAATCATTCTATTGCACCATTTATGTAAGATACCCTCCAGCATATACTCCGACGCAACATTAATATTTTGTTGCGAGCTCGTCTCCCGAAAGAACGAAAGTTCAACGAACGGAGAACGAGTGCCCTCGATGGCTACGTTTCTAACTTCTATTTTTTTAATCTCGAATAATTTGTCCAACAAATTTTTAGGTGAACGAGCAGTATGGGAAAGGAACGTAGGAACGACGAAGAAAAGATGGGACGAGAAGAAAAAGAATCATAAAAGAGAAAAAGAAAGAAAGACTGGAGACGTATTCGATTCGATCTGGAGGAGAGAACCGCCAACAACCCCACGAGGCAACGAGACGCATGCGCGGCGTATCTTCGGCGAAGGGTAAGAGACAGAAGGAGCGAGAGAGAGAAAGACAGAGAGATCGAACACCGAGCGTATACTCTCTCGCAGTTTGCTCCCGTTCTCCTCGCGAAATTCTCTTCTTTCCGTTCTCTTCGACTGTCTATTTTCTTACGCGTCGGAAAAGCTTACTTTTTGTCCCATTTTCGAATTCCCTCATTCGTGTCCGAGTACGGACTCGAGTTGGTTTATCGACTAAAGCATCATCTTTCCCTCGTAGACGAATTCGTGGAATGCGAGGACGAAGACGCGCCTCACGATTGTCGCTATCCAAGCCGTGAGAGACCAACGGATTAGCGATCGTCTCCATCGAGAGATATTCTCATCCACTATTCACGGATAATGTAAGTATTAGATACCTAGTCGCTAATTAATCCCACGACTTTAAAAAACCGCTTGTTATTTTCTACGCGCGCATGGAAACGCGAACCGTCTAGATGACATCGTTACAACTATATACAGGAACAGGGTGCAAAGTACTCGGCTACTCGGAGGGAGGGAGGGAGTATTCTTAAATCTTCGCTCTATTTCCACCGATCGTGTAAATTATTTTCATTCATCGATTCGTCGATGTCTTTAAGCGATAACGCTATTCCGGAATTCCGCTACCCTCGTTCTCTTCTCGGGATCTTGGATTTTCTGCGGGACTTTAAAAGTCGTGCGATCAAAGGCATCTTAGGTTATACATTACGTTACTTTGTCCATCGTACCGAGAGATTTTGTTTAATATACAAAATGATACGACGCATGTACGCTCCGTAGTTATTGTTTTGCGAGATCGTATGACGTATACATGACGACGTGTGTGTCGAGAGACATGCGTACTAAGATATTTCGGTTATTTATACTTTTCAAACTGTTCTCGCTGCGAACTTTAACTTTTAGATTATTGAAAGATTCGAGAGGTGGATGATTTAAAAAAAAAATTCGAAAATTATACAGCATCCGCTTTTCTCAGGGCCCGCGGTCAAAACGAATCTTGTCGTCGTTTCGAAGCTTACACGTCGACCCAGCCATATTCGTCTGTACTCCGAGGGGACAATATAGTTAAACATTCGAAGGCTCGCGTCAGCGTGTATACTTTCCTTAGGCACGTACGAACTTTTCATCGGGGAACAAAGGTAGAGTCTGTATTAATTAGGAAGGGACCGCTCTACGCTCCGAAGCGGAACGCTCGGAGATGAGTAGTCGATCGATCGACGCGTGACTCTGTCTCTACGTAGTAGACAGAGACATAGGAGAAAAACGACTGCCCTCGCACGATATTCACCCTCGATTCAAAGCGACCGCTGTACCGCGACTATTATTTATCGGATAGACGGAGAGGGAAAGAGAAGAATCGTTGGACATCGGTTCGCATGGAATTTTTGGTAAAATACAAAGAGACCTTTGTACGAATGAAACGTCCATCCTAATCTTCTCTCTTTCCTTTTATTTCTTTTTATTATAAAACACATCGATCGTGAAATTCGACCGATATCCGACGCGAGCACTTTTAAAGATATAATCCGGTTAGTCACGACGATCGACCGTTCAAGGAAACCTCTTGACTCTGGACTCCTTACGAGTCTCTTGGTACGTAAACATCGAAGGGGGACGTCGGTAAATTCTTTTCGACGATCCGTAACAAGATTCGTCGGTGTGTCGAAGAAATACGAGGTGCAGGAGACTTGAAACAGAAGCCATGAAAATGGAGGTTTCGAGGGACTTTGAATAAAGTAAGGCAGGGTTGACGAAGGATTAGGATTTACAAAAACAGATACATATATTCGAACCTTTACAATCGTCTGGAACATCGTTTACAACGACATTTCATAAAATTGTGTATCTGACAATTTTGTTTTTAAATAACGCGACATTGGTAAATAGAAGTATCTTGCTTGTAAAGTAAACATACGATTTTGGAAAAAGCACAGTATTTTCGATCGCGCCGTCGTCAACGAAGTGTCTTATATATTCACGCTTCCCTCTCAGAGAAGAAGAGAGAGAGAGCCAGTCGGGGAGTAACGAAGGGATAAAATGGGGGATCGCAGTAGGGGTAGAAAGAGCGAGCGAGAGAGAGAGA
>JAIFRP010000007.1:1299734-1312609 GCA_032403825.1 Odynerus spinipes | reverse complement strand
TATATATCACTTTGATTCTTTTTAACGCTGATCGTTTTTGGATAAGCATCGTTCATTGACGTGTCGCAAATAACGGCTACTGTCGTCCCTTTCTTATCCCTTTCCGTATGTTTCTCGTATAGTCTGCCAAGCCATTCCTTTCGACTGCACGTGG
This sequence comes from Odynerus spinipes, assembly GCA_032403825.1. NCBI lineage: Eukaryota > Metazoa > Arthropoda > Insecta > Hymenoptera > Vespidae > Odynerus > Odynerus spinipes. The sequence continues at coordinate 1,312,455 of JAIFRP010000007.1, read as the reverse complement.
TATATCTCTAGTAACCCTGTTTTCTCCATACAACTCTGGGACTTGATTGAATTTCTTACATTGCTAACCGCCGAGAAATAAAATCTGTCTATCGCAGTCATTACTCGCTTCTCGCTCCATTATTTTTACCAATACACGATGTCCATTAACGATGTATTTGAATTGTAAATCCCGCAACACATGAACCACAATTGGGTAGACTCTGGAAACGCGGCTTCTAAAAAATGTATGTGAAGTGATCGCAAGCAATCGGGTGTACGGTTGAAGAAGCAACCGACGTGACGCGTTTACACTAACTCGAATCTTAGTAGCGAAGAACTAAATGATAACAATCGAGTACACTGACCAAAGATATTCTCGATACGAGCTAAGGTCACTTGCCCATACTGGCATTCGCTGGTAAAGTCGCTGAGCGCTGTTGCACCGACAAATATGGCTTTAGCGTCGATCTGGTCGATTCCCTAAAAAGATAAGAAATTTAATAAACACGGAAGCGAGACGTATCTCCATCGTTTACACGCGTCTACGTGTGGGACAGCAAAGATGCGACATATAAAAGTACATTCCCAAAGAAAAAGAAAAAAGAAAAAAAAAAAAAAGAAAAATATCAAAACCCGTGGTAAAGCTCCAAAAGCGTATCAGCGGTTTTAAAAAAATATACATATCAACGAATCCGAAACAATTGCACCATCGACGCGATAAGCTTCAAAATTTCACGATCTTCAAGCCTATAAACTTCTTCCGAACGTTCATGCTTTCTCGAAAATGATACCTTGCAATGTCATTTCCTATAGAAATGTTATCGTAAAACTTTTTACTACAAATGCGTGTTTCGTATGCTGGCATGCAGTGCATCGATAAAATGTCAATAAAAGCTATACGATCCCTATCTATTTCGATAACCCAAGAGCTTTTCTTAGCTAACCTGAATCGTTTCCTCGTCCTCGTACTTTTTTTGTACAAATTTGGACTTTGCACTAAGTGAGATTCTCGCACGTAGGAAGTCTATCGATTCTATCGCGTATGTTTGGTATGCAAAGGTGATTAATAATGTACAGGAGAAAACGGAGAAAATGAAACGACTCTAACCTCTCTACACCCGATCATGCGATGCCACAACACACGAGAGCTATTTAGTCCCTGGCTACGTTGAGCTGCACGGCTACGCTACCTTGGCGAGACACGCTGTCCTGTGCCATCGACATGTGAATTCGCCTTATAACCACATTTTTGTATACGCCTAGATAATCTGGAGACCCAATATTTCTGTTCTTCTGGACTTCCGGCAAGGACCAACAATTCTCGTGCACTGTTTGGATCATAATGAAGTTTACACGGGGCTATGGCATCTTCTTTCTTTTCCAAGTGTTCCTTATGCACTTTTATGCGACATCCTACACAGATAACGATACGTATGCAGTAATAACATTAAAAGGGATACAGTTGAACAATACGCACTTTTATATTAATATACTCACTTCGACACTCAAGGGCCGGAGATGGGCGGAACATATGCCAAAGTTGCTTGGAACAAACTTCGCACGTGGTTGGCATATGGTAAGATATGGAAACAAATTCATGACCTTTTAATGGCTGTGTACCAGGCTTGTCTGTAAGTTGTGGTAATTCTATTCCAGGTAGTGCATTCCCTTCATCACCGGGACGTCTAGCTTCACCTTCACCGGCGTAAAGTAACTACATAAAAAATAACGCGAGTAAGATTATTTTTATCCATATAATTATACATTACATTTATAAGATAGCGCGTTACCTGAAAAATCCTAGGAATATCTTTGGCATTGGCGCGAATAACATCACCTTGCGTAACAGATCTAACGTGGAACACTTTACTCAAATCTAATATCAAAACTGGATCCGCATTCATTTTATCGTTTTCGCTATTATAAAAAATTATTTTCTTAGAAGAAACAACCACGTATTGCTTCTTCCAACCATGCCTCTTAATATTTTGCTTGTTTGGCACGTTTAACCAACCCTCTAATCTCATTGAACCATGCTCGGATAGAACAGAGTCTTCACCGTCATTCTCGACGGAAGAAACACTTGCCGTTTCCGAATTGACGCTCGCAATTTTCATTTGCAACGTCTCGATTTCTGAATCCTTCGAATCGAGTTCCATTTGTAGCCTTAATTTCGCCTGATTTTCTTCGACGAGTTGTGCCTGAGAAATCATTAAATTTTTGATACTCATTTAAGAATTTTGCAAAGGAAAATTAAGTTCAAAGTATCTTACTTGTAAATCTTGAAGATCCTTTTGCCATTTAGCTGCCAATTGTCCATATTTCTCTCGTTCTTGAGTAAGTTCCTGTTGCAATCGCCGACAGTCTTTTTCTTTCTTTCTTAGATCCGTTGCCGATGCCTTATTTTTATTCTTTCCGGTAGAAGAAACATCTTTTCTATTCATTATCTCGGCCAACTTGTTGACAGCTTGTAGTTTAAGCACTTGTTCGGTCTTGAGCTTACTACTGAGTTTTTCAATTTCTTCAGCATTAGATTGTGCTTTATTAAGCTGTTCTTGTAGTTCTTTGATCCGCTTATTCAAGTCTTCTTTCTCCTTAATATATTGTTCAACGGATTTCTTTAATTCTGCTTCGCTATCCTTCAGCCTATTTATAATCTGTTCTTTCCCATTTAATTCCTGATGATGCTTGGCAACTCCATCTTTATACTCTAACTCCTTCATGGTACGTTCTTTTTCAAGATCCGCCACTGTTTCTTCAGCTATCGATCTCGCCAATGCTTCGCTATCGCCTCTGGCTAAAGATAACTGTAGTTGATGAACCAAAGAACTACGCTCTTCCTCCAGCTCTTGTTGCAATCGTGTTTTCTCATCAAGCTCCTCGCAAAGTTCTTGAGTTTGTGTTTTATAAAGGGTCTGGAAATAAAAAGTACAAACAGTTTAAAGTTTATTCAAGTAAACGGAAACTATCTGTCGCGAGTGGATTTTTTATGAAGACACTTACAGAGAAGTAAGCTTCCGCTTCTAGTTGTTCTTGTAATTCTTTAGTTTGCAGCTGATCCACGTTTCTTTGAGTTTTCAAGTGATGTAATTCTTCCTCTATTTGCCGTTTTGCTTCTCTTAATTGCGTAACCTCGCCAATTAATTGTTGTTCCCGAGCGCGTAATCTTCCAGCTTCCGAGGATTGTTGCGCCAAATCGGTTTGAAGAACGTTCCTTTTTTGTTGTTCCTGCTCGACTTGACCCTGAAGTACTTTTACTTTTTCCACTTCCTGCCTATGCTCACCCTCGAGTTTCTGCAAACGTTGCTGTATTTGCCTGTAGTCAACTGAGAGCATAGAAGTCTGCCTCTCTTTTTCTTGAGCAAGTAGTTCAGCCCTTTGCCTACCACTTTTTTCTTCATTCAGTTTTGCTTGTAAAGCTGTTAGCGAATAACAATGTATGCTTTAGAATTGTGATCTTATAATTATTAATACATACTTTTCAATTACAGTATACATACAGAAGAAGGAGTACCATCATATGGATGCAGTCAAGAAATAAAAATACACGATTAGAGAATTTTGCAATAGCTTTGATAGAACTGAATGCTCTAAATTTAAGTACATTCATAGAGAATAGCAAGTATTACAACTATCATTACCTGAGAATATTCCGTTATGATGTCCTGCGATGCACATTTAAATAGGACATGTTTTTATGAAAATTTTCCAATGCTAAATGTATAGACATATATGCGTATATAATTATATTATATAGATACCTTTAACAACTTCCATATTTGCTTCTTCCTTGGATAATATACGTGATCTTTCTGTTTCTTGATGTGCCACAACTTCTTGATTGTACCTAGCTTGTGCAGCTTTTAATTCAAGCGTTAAACTTGCTGTTTCTTTTTCTAACGCAGATACTTTTTCATTTAGTTGCCTGTTGTCCAAAGTAGCCTTCTCTTCTTTCTCACGGCTGCGTTCCAGTTCAAGATGCAAAGAAGATAGACGTGTTTCAAGTTCTACTGTTAAAGAAGATGCCTGTGAACGGGAACTACGCTCTTTCGATAGTTGACCCTGTGAAAAAAATTACAATTACGTATCGATCTCGTCGCTTTAAATTATGTTTCAACTATATAGATCTTACCTGCAGAGTAGCCACTTCTTGCTGTAAACTATCACGTTGAGCTTGTAATTGAGTTCTTGCTATTTGTAGTTCGTTTGCCATTTGTTCTGCAGCCTGGCGTGCCACGGTAATCTCGGTAGCTTGTTTTCGTAACCTTGTTACAGTCTCCGTTTCTCTTTCCAATTTGGATTGCATTTCTTTTATTTGCTTTTCTAATGTATTCACGCGTTCGAACGTCTGTTGCGAATTACTTGCATCTCGTGCTCTTCTCGTTTGCTCTTCATCAAATTTCTTTTTTAATTCCATTAATAAGGACTCTGCCTTTCTACGAGTTTCCGTTTCATGTTCTACTCTTCGTTGTGCTTCTTTATAATTATGTCTTAACAAAGTTAATTCCTTGTCGGCTCGTCCTGCTTCTTCTCGTAATTCAGTCTCTCTGCGTGTCATGGCATCTAGTTGAGCAGATAAAGCCCTCTGTCTTGCTTCCATAGATTCTATTTGCCTTCTTTCTCGTTCTAATAAATTTTCCAACTGTGAGATTTTAGCATCATCGGTACCATTGTTTATATGATTTTCTAATCCATCTACAGATTCTTTGCCATTAATAGCCAGTAATTGATAATCTCCTGAATACGTAAAGCCTATAAACGGCAAATGATTCCCAGAAAATGCTTTTGGCACTGGAAAACTTTCCTCTGGCCCATCTTCTTTATCAACATCATCAAAATTGCTAGTATCATCGTCGCCTGATAATTCAGGCACGACTGGTGGAACACATTCTCGTAAATTGTCGAAAGTCCACTGATCATTTTTAAAAAATGGATGACTTTTAATTTCTTCTACTCCATTTCTTCCTAGCCGCTTAGTTCTATCCGTAAGGAAGCCACATATCAAGTTCTTTGCATAATGTGAAATATCAACTTCCTGGGGGAAATGTAAAGAATTTCTATGATCCATGATCTTTGAATATGTTCCAACTAATGAATCAGCGTAAAAAGGAGTGTCACCAACGAGCATTTCATACAAGAACACACCAACAGACCACCAATCGCATTCCCTACCATATACACCTTCTCCACCTTGCGATTGGAGTACTTCGGGTGATATATAATCGGGTGTACCAACTGCAGTGTCCGAACGAACTAAACCATCCTGTAATAGACAAATACGTATATTAAGATACAAATTTACTACAACCAAAAATAATTCTATTTGTGCAATACATACAGCATCCATTCTCATACATGTACCAAAATCTGCGAGCTTCAAGTGGCCATGCTTGTCAAGTAGCATATTGTCTGGTTTGACATCTCGATGTACAAATCCCATACGATGTATTGCATCTAATGCAAGTACTACTTCGGCACAATAGAATTTTGCCCACTTTTCTGGTACATCATAATTAGACATCAAATTAACTAAATCTCCACCTGGCATATAATCCATTACCATATAGAGATACTTTTGATCTTGAAAAGCAAAATGTAACTGAACTATCCACTGTGAATTTGCATGAGCCATAATATCTCGTTCTTCCCAAAAGAAGGCTGAATCGGAACGTTTGATCTGTTTGAAGAAAATTAAAAGATAAATAAATATGCTACAAAAAATAATTGGAAATCATCCAAAGATTTTACCATTTCAAATTTGCTGAGTAATTTCATAGCATATACTTTTTGCGTAGATTTATGTCTAACTAGTTGAACTTCTCCAAATGCACCACGCCCTATGACTTTAATCAGTGTAAAGTCATCTGTACGCATTCGCATTTTACAAATATCCTGGGCCACAGAATCATCTATGATAAAAAATAATAATCGTTAATCCATATTTTGTTGTCCTGTGAAACATACGTTAAAATTATTCGTGTTTTTTTAACTTACATCTATTCATATAGGCTTCTATATTCTTCATTCGTTTCACACCCGGATGATCACAGTCTGCCACAAGTGCTTGGACCGTATCTAATAAACTGTCGATATTTGTCACGCTCCTTGGGTCCTTTATACGCTCCTCCAACGTTCTCAGGCGCCTGCGCCTGTCTTCATCTCGAATTGTATCCATTTCTCCTGTTAGGAGGTAAGGCTACAATGCCGCAACAGTATACTCGTTCCTTGGTGCATTAAAACAACGATATATCAACGAAGGCTAAATGTAGTATAAGCATAAATGATACACTGTCGCTATGCCTGCTGGACAGTCCATTTTCCCTGCACAAAGAAATACGATCGAGTTAAAATATTAATTCTATTTGAAATGTATAAATAAAAATCTATCGAACGTCATTTACATTTGATGCGTGGCACAAGTAACGTAGCACCATTACATTACTTAGTTCTACACGATGTCACAATGATCAAGTTGAAGATATAAAGTCTTTAAAAACACATGTATCCAGTCAATGTGCAACGACTCATTGGCACACCCGATATTGTAACGACACGTCTGAACGATGAAAAGTAAACGGTACGTTCGAATCGAGAAAAGCATTGCTTGTACGTTTCGGAAAAACGTCTTTTCGTCGAAATCGAATCTTCATAAAAACAACGAGGGGAACATCCTTGCGTATTACCGATACGATTTAATATACAATACACAACGACAGATAGATCTTCCCGTGAAGGAACGACGAAAGGTATTACGCGTACACCTTACGAAGAAAGAAAAAATTCGAAATGTGTGTCACAACAGACGTAGCTCAAGACATTCTTCAAAGAAAAGTTCAAGACGTTCTTCGATCGAGAAATCAACGAAGTCGTCTGACAGCGAGCTCGTCGTGCTAAGGTGGATCTTACGGCAGGTGCCCGTCCCGAGTACATCACAATAGACTTCTCTCGTTTTCCTACATTTTCCACGCTCGGTCGTACGACGACCGATGGAAAATTAAGGCCCACGTACCTAAGCGTCACCAGCACAGTGTCCAGCACTCCGTCTAATCGGATAAAAATACTATAAAAAGCATTATCTTTCTGCGCGGATAAGTCGCGATCGCACACAGCTGAGCCGTGCATGCGCCATTGGGAAAATTCACAACGGTCGTCAAAGCCGACCAAAGAGCTGTGGGAAGCACGAAACACTTCGAGACACTTCCGCGTTAACGCGCGAAGAGGAAGCGAAGCTCTTTCTTGCTATCGTTTCCATTAAAAAAAAGGGGGGAAAAAGAAAACGAAAAGTAAAGAGGAGGAGGAAGGGTGAAGCGAAAGGAAAGAAAACGGAAATGAAAGAAAAAGAGGGAAAAGAAAAAATACAAATGCGTTCGCGTCTAAATCGAATGTATCGAATCGAACGATTCTGATTTTATGATCCGCGCTCTGTTCCTCTTAAAGCTCTCCCCTCTATGCATTATTGTCTTTGAATTTTACTCGAAGATGAAGTTTATGCCTCTTGGCGCGTATATATTTTTACAAACGCAGTTTTTTACAGTCCTCGAAGAATCGAGGTTTTTTCGACGAAAAACTGTGTAAAAAATTTTCAAGACAGAGTATCAACGACTTCAGAAAAATGACGTAATGGTGTACGCGACAGACAAGATGGCGGTGGTATTCTGTGCATAGAACGATATGCAAGCTTTTACATCGCCCGAAAGTTACGCTGGTGTAAAAATTTGTTAAACAATAAACAAAACTTCTCCTTGTGAAGCAATCGCGCGGACAATACGTACAAACTTTTTTCATCGCTATTTATCGTCCGCTATTATGGAACAGTCTGTAGTTTTCCCGCGCGTATTTTGACGATCGTAGGTACAGCCTACGCATTTTTTTGGCATCGTTTATGTGATATTCCGTATTTATAGCGACGGCAGACGTCGCACAAGAATAGGTATGTTGCACTTCGGCCTTTAGATCCCGTTTATTTTTCTATCGGAACGTTAAATTTATCGAAATTATATCATTCTTATACTTCTTTCTATGTATATCGCATTTCTATTTAAACTCAACTCTAAATTCCTTTATTCCCCTCGTAGTTGGAATCACTGGGTTTACATATACTTCTATAGGCTAATCATATACAAATATTCTGCAGAGATGGGTCTACCCTGTGACTGGCAGATCAGTAAGCAGAAGATCTCTGAACGTGGTCAATATTTACTTGAAACCGGACAATGGTCAGACTGCAAATTTATTGTTGGCCAAGAGCCCAATCAAGAAACATTAAAGGGTCATAAGTTGTTTTTGGCAATGTCTAGTCCAGTATTCGAGGTAATGTTTTACGGTGGTATGGCAGAAAAGAATGATCCCATACAAATACGCGATGTTCAACCAGATGCATTCAAGGCATTATTAGAATATATATATACGGATCGTGTCAACTTAGGCTCGTTTGAGCTTGCCTGTGAATTATGTTATTGCGCAAAGAAATACATGCTGCCGTCCTTGGTGGAAGAATGTACGAAGTATTTATGGTTCGATTTATCTCCAAAGAAAGCCTGCAGAGCTTATGAGTTTGCAAAACTGTTCGAAGCACCTGTGCTTATGGAGAAGTGTTTACAAATAATATGTACTAAAACTAATGAAATTCTAGAAGAACCTAGTTGGGAAGAAGTTGAATTGGGTACAGTGATAACTGTATTAGAACAAAATGATTTAGAGATTAATTCGGAACTTGACCTTTTTACCGCCGTTGAGAGATGGGCTAAGGCAGAATGTGCAAGAAAGTCTCTAGATCCAACGGATGGAAAATCTTTAAAGTCGGTAATTGGTAATGCTTTATCAAAGATTAGATTTTTGACGTTAACTCCACAAGAATTTGCAAAAAGTCCTGGCGTGTCACCACTTTTGGCTCAGGATGAAGCTTTTGCTATTTTGATGAATATATTATGTACGGAAAATAAAGCACCATTGCCAGAAGGGTTTTCCAGTGATACGCACAACAGGGCCAAGCCATTGAAAACACAAGTTGCATATTTTTGCCCATCTGTAAGTGTTAAAAACATTAAAAGAATATCCCTTCATATATGTACTAATTTTTTTGTTTATAGAAGCACAGACGGGTGTCAACTCCGCAGTACAATGAATTGGGATTTTGGCCCCCTATATCCTATGATTCTCAACCATTGTTTAACAATAAGGATAAAGGTAGCAATACTTTGCACAATGCCCCACTAATGGTAATTGAAGGAGGAGTAAGAAAGGATTCTGGAAATCTAAGTCAAACAAATAATCCGTCGTCGGTCGTAATTGAAGGTGGCATAAGAGAGGGACCAAAGTACTATTGTCTTAGATCGGTGGTCCATCAAACAGACTGTCTCAATAGCAATGTTTTGGATTGTTCTGTAACATTCAGTGTGGATAAAAATATTTGTGTTATGGGTGTGCAAGTACCAACACAAATTGCAACTGTGGTATGTTTTCATTATAAATGATATATGTATGAAGCACAAAATATGTTACAGTGTGTTTAATTATTTTTTGCAGACAAGTAATTTACATCAAAAGTTAGACCCTGATACATCCTACACAGAAATACTGTATGCCCATCTTTTAGATTCTGATGGCACTCGTTTAACATACACGCATTTCACTACTAAAGTGAATGTTGGAACGCTCGTGGAAATCACATTTAATCGTCCTGTTTACATACAAAAACACAAGGTTTGTTTTTGTATTTTTTGGCATGCATGTATTGAGGAAAAGTATTTCCCTCTAAAAATGTTATTTTTTTTCAAAACAGATTTACCGTGTGGGAGTAGTATTCAACAAAGTTGGTTGGTATCCAATGGGACTCTGCACACAACATATGTCCTGTGATTCTGTATTCTTTTCATTCGGAATTGGTAATACCGATCATACCGTTAAAGATGGTCTCATTCGTTCAATCGTGTTCACTTATTAACGTCGACGATTGAATCGTGTCGTTAAAAATTTTAAATACGTATTTTGGATTTGTGATAAGACAAATGTCTACCTTATTCTGTTGTACATTACATTGTTAGCATACTATTTTACTTTTTAAATTTGATTTATTTCAATTATCACGAGGATATTGGAAACGTAAGAAATTGTACAAATAATGCTCATCGGTTCTAGTTATAAAAGAAGTAGAAATGGACAAATTGTAATTTAATCGTTTCCTAATTACATGTAATTAATTGTACTGAAAGCTACGATAAGGAAACTTAGCGTACGTATTAGAGTTAGGTTTGCCATTTGACACACTGACAAATTAGTATAGATATAGTTGCAAATAGACGATTAAAAATTATGTTGTAAGTAATCGGGAAATAATTGAATTATGACTTGTTCAGTGGAGAAGGAAAATCTGTGTACAAACTTTTTTTAATTTATATGAAAATTTCAAGTTTTCTGTACAAAAACAAACCTGGATTTTACGGTTTAAACACACTTTTATTAAAGATTTGATCACATATTAACAGAATATAGCATTGACTTTCAAAAAAAAAAAAAAAAAAAAAAAAAAAAAAAAAAACGAACAAAATTGTCTTTCACGATATTATAATCAGTCTTGTAAATTGATTTGATAACATTCTGTCTCTCTTTTATTATTTAAATGTATATCATACGTCGTTTTTAGATGTTTGCATATAACACTTGCTAATACGTGCGAAATTAGGATATTGTTTGTGTTTTTGTTCTGCATTATCAGAATATTTCTATGTATTTGTCACATTTCGATGATATGAATACTTTTAATAAATCTGTTTATATTTACGCTTTCTTCGTTAGTTATAACTATATACATTTGAGCATTATTATAATTGTTTAAATGTGTATGCTTATGTGCAATATATAAGTTTTTGTTCTGTTGTATTAATAACTATGCAGCATTTTAAATTAAATATACCACAAAGGAGTCTTCTATTTTACAATTATGCTGCTTTTTTATAAAATGATTTTTATAAAAATAATATTTATAACGTTCAATTATATAATAATCTCTAAGATTTGTGTATGATAAAATCCCATGTGTCTTTCCATCTTAATTTCAGTATATCCTTGGCAGTTAGTGGCAGTGTTCCATAACTGAGAGCAGCAAATTTTCGAAATACGTAAATAATAAAAATTAACCATGTAATAGTACTAAATGTTATTACATATAAAATCGTAGTATTAGTATATCGTTTTCTGAAATGAAACGTAAATGTGCATTATTTTGTTATTAATTTAAAATCCTATTTACTTTATTTTGTTGACATACCTTATTAAATGATAAAGATGATCTATTACTGCTGCTGTTAAAAGAACTTTGAAAACAAATGCTGGTAAATAGTGATGTAAAAATAAAGTTCGTTCTATAAATATAAATGGCAAAAAATGCAAGAGATAGCCAGACAGTAATATGCCACCAGCATTAAAAAATCTATTCCATTCTTCGTTAATAATGTCAAAACACATTCTTCTCCTTCTCATCATATAGAATATTAAAAGAGTAGTATATACAATTAAAGCCACTGTGCCAGAGTACCAGACTGCTATGTTTCCTAAAAGATGTATTTGTGCCTGCAAATGATGAAGCATACATGTATAAAACAATCTATTTATGTATATATGTTATCATGCATCTTTCTTAACTTACATTGCTATCACTAGAAACCCAATATGCTATGCCTCTGGACATAAGTGGCCATTCTAATGGTCCACTAGAATACATATGACTGTTTTGTCCCTCTTGACCCCCGAATAACATTTTTATTTGCAATTCAACAAATTTCTCCCAGAAACTTAATGTAGTTGCACGCAATGGAATCATCTCTGCATTAATAAGTTCTCTCTCCCTTTGTTTCTGATCTTCATTTTTAGTGTACCTATGTTCTTCAACATTCCAGATAGAGTTGGATTGATCCACCAATCTATCTGCTACAATTTCATGTTGATTAAAACCCCAGTCTGGCAATTGCCTACCACTGAATTTTAAAGCATACTCAGTATTAACATGTATCAAGCGTATTTGGCTTTGTATAGCATGCCATGTGTCACCAGACTGATCTTTATTCGTTATTTCTATTCTCCAAAGATTTTGAGCAGGCATAGATACATTATAATCAATATAGCACGACACCTCCTGACTTTGGGGTGTCATTGGTGCTGCAACATCATGAGAATTTAATGCCCGACTAGTGATACCGTGAACCAATTGTATTACATCTCCATGTTTTATCGGTTCGCTAGGTTTTGTAACCACCAGGTCATTTCTATCTGGTCTTTTTACTATCCACCAATTATTAACATCTTTAAATGAATAACAAGTAACTTGTTGCTGATGAGAACTCCCCCTACCATCCGGATACCTCAATGGATACATATGATTATGACTGTGAAGCCAACATGCCCTTCCATAAGTATGTCTCAAAGTGATTTGTGAACCGTGTGTAACTTCTAATGGTTGTCCCTTAGTAATACTCGCAAGACCACCTTCCAAACTTGCCTGGAAAGCACTGGTCATTACTGCATCGTGTGGTCCAGCTTTAGAAAGCGTTTCTAAATGTATGTAGAAAACACCTAAATATATGGAACACATTACAGCAACTATTGTGAAAATTCTCAATAATAGATGACCAAATAGTTTCATCATGGATAAGGTCTTCCTAGGTATTAAAGACCAGTAATCTCTAGCAATAAGGAACAGGCCAAGGATCAAGGAATAAAATCCAACGTACTTCACACTAAAAAAA
>JAIFRP010000007.1:1284981-1299722 GCA_032403825.1 Odynerus spinipes | reverse complement strand
AAAAAAAACATATCTTATAAAATAGGCCTCATAGAATAATTAAGAAAGTAATATAAAGATACATACCATACAGCACATGTTAAACTGGCAATTCCCAAAGACAACCATAACCACCATGAAAAAGTTGTTGGTTGATCCATAATTTTCCTAAACTTTATTATACATAATAATCCAAATAATGAAAATTGAATTAGCATACTTTCCATCAAAATAAATCGTGATTGCGTGAGAAGAGCATTATCTGTGATATTAAAATAATGATATAGTACATATTATAAGCAGCTAACATTTATTACATATATGTATACTAAACTTAAAATAATTACCAAATAGTAAGAGTACTCCTGCAATTGTGGCACTCCATTGCTTCAAACCTAATTCTAGGGCAAGATGATAAGCTGTTGGTATTATAAGACTCCCGCATAGAGCTGGGATTAAACGCAATGCAAAGAGAGGAACAGTATCTACATATGGACTTCCTATTCTATCAAATTTGAACTGTCCATCAAAACCTGCTATATAAGCGGCAATAGAAATAAGTTGTTTTCCCAATGGTGGATGCGAATCAAAGAAGAACGTTTGTTTCATGTATAAACCCACATATTTGCCATAATGTAATTCGTCAAACCTGTTAAATATCACTAACATCAGTAAAATTGTTATAGTAACTCATTGTTAAAAATATTGAACAACTAACACTATACTTCTTGGTTCTTCCAATCTATGAAGACGCGTAATAAGACCAGCAATCAGTAAAATAACAGATATTAAATCGATCTCCAAACTTATTTTTATTCTAGCTCGTTTTTCTTCATTAGTTATGTTACATTGTTCTTCTACAGAATACTTCTCATTTGACTTTTGTAATATAATTTCCTGATCACCCTACGTCGAAGCATAAAGAAATTAGTTAACAATTAGTTATAAAATTTGAAATCAAATGCCTTACCTCCTCCTTTTGAATTCTACTCGTAGTATAGTCGCTGGTAGCGATCTCATCGCAATCAAACTTCGCGCTTTGCCGCGATAATTGTTTGTTATCATGCGTCCGTGTTCGTCTGCGACGAACTTCCATCGCGCAAATATGTAAATATTGTATTCAATGCGACGGACTGATTATTTAGAGATAACAGGTGCTTCCGATCGGTTATCTCAACAGTTTGAAAAAAATGTTGTCCATGTAGCGTCTGCCGTCCACGTCAGCGATTAACATACATCGGTTGATACAAGTCCTACACTCCCATTGTTTTTTTTTTTTTATTTTTTATGTAAAAAATCTCACTGACACACATAGAGAAGGTACATACGCAATATAATATACTTTTTGCTTCGTGTACGTTTCTAGCGTAAAATGATGAAAGCGAATTTGTGGTCGTTAGTTACAAGAAACGTCTTCTTTTGTAGCCTCGAGCGATTGGCTTGGGTTAACGTAATACGACATAGAATAACGGTACTTTCATCCGAAAATCTTTCCATCTATATTATTACATTTTCTTTCCGTTTTCCTTCGATTCGATGGAAAATTAAATTGTACGTTCAATTGTTTCGAAGGATAATTCGAATCTATCGTGGAATGGGCAGGTTCATTCCATACTATATATAATATGTATACGTATTCGAGCATCGTATAAATTATGAAAACATCTTGTATGTTAATTCCTCTCTTTAATTACAGATTTGAATATGAATTCAGAGAAGATTTCGTGTCCTATATGTCACGATGAATTTCCATCGTCAGTAATCGAATCTCACGCTAGCAAATGCTTGTTTTTGAACGAGTCAAATAGCACGGTTACCGGTACTTCTAGAGAACCTAGTCAAAGTCCAGGGAATAAATCAATTAAGTCTAAACGTTTTGTTATGAAAAAACCAAGTGATAATATTACAAAAAGAAAATGTAGTTCGGGACAAGGATCTTCGCCTACAGAGAGTGAATATACAAGACAGAATATAGAATTAGAAAAGAATGTAATAATTTGTATCATAGTAGTTTTATTTGTTCTTCTATCATTATAAGAATATACTAGCTTAATAATCATTGAATATCATTTCTAGGTAGATGGTCCATCTAAAAAACAACGAGTTACTAAATATGTACCACTTGCCGAAAGAATGAGACCTACTAGCTTCTCAGGATACGTTGGGCAGGACCATGTTCTTGGATCCCAGAGTATTTTATCTCAGTTATTGCATAAAGGAGAGATAACAAATATTATTCTATGGGGACCACCTGGATGTGGCAAGGTATATCAATATAATATGTTTTTTTGCATAAAGAATATAATTTTATTTCTTGTAGACATCTTTGGCAAATGTTATAGCAAACATATGTAAAAGTAACGCAAACAATAGAATGCGATATGTAAAACTTTCTGCTGCTATGGCAGGAGTTAATGATTT
This sequence comes from Odynerus spinipes, assembly GCA_032403825.1. Lineage (NCBI taxonomy): Eukaryota > Metazoa > Arthropoda > Insecta > Hymenoptera > Vespidae > Odynerus > Odynerus spinipes. Next base: position 1,297,322 of record JAIFRP010000007.1, on the reverse strand, counting down.
AAAAGAAGCAATTAGTGTTGCTAGTAATGAATTGAAATTTGGAAGGCGTACTATAATATTTATGGATGAAATACATCGTTTTAATAAAATGCAGCAAGATGTCTTTCTTCCTCATCTAGAATCAGGAACTATTACTCTTATTGGAGCTACAACTGAAAATCCTTCATTCAATTTAAACTCTGCTTTATTAAGCCGCTGTAGAGTAGTCGTTTTGGAAAAATTATCTGTTTCTAATTTAATGTCTATTTTAAAACGTGCATTATCTTCATTAGGAGGCACAATGCACATTCCAACAGACTCAACAAGTAAAGCTAATTTATCAAGTGAAATTAATTCAGAAGCATGTGGATCTGATACATCTCACGTTCCAAGGTTTATTATCGATGAAGCTACTATAAAATGGTTAGCAGAAACATGCGATGGTGATGCTAGAATAGCTTTAGGTGGTTTAGAACTTGCTGTGCAATCTAAAGCACCAAACGAAGAAGAGTTTTTAGAAAAGGGTCCTGAAGTGATAACATTAGATGATGTCAAAGAAAGTTTGAAGAAAACACATATGTTGTATGATAAAAAAGGAGAACAACATTATGATCTGATTTCTGCCTTGCATAAATCAGTAAGAGCAAGCGATGAAAATGCTTCTCTATATTGGTTAACTAGAATGATCGCTGGTGGTGAAGATCCAGTATATATAGCAAGGAGATTAGTTAGAATGGCATGCGAAGATATCGGTTTGGAAGATCCAAAAGCTTTAAGTAAGATGTTAGTACATTAATGAAAAGCGCAAATTGAGAATTTTATATTATGTAGAGTATTGATATTGACTATAGGTGTTGCTGTACACACTATGAATGGTTGTAAGATGATAGGTATGCCAGAGTGCGATGTTCTTTTAGCACAATGCACAACATACTTAGCTCGTGCCCCAAAGTCCAGATTAATGGAAGATGCACTTAGAGCAGCTCAAAGTGTGGTTGCAAATCATAAAGGCCCTCAACCAGGAGTCCCATTACATTTGAGAAATGCTCCCACAAAACTTATGAAAACTCTTGGTAATTCAAATTCGTACTTTATTGGTTTATTAAATAATTTTTGTCATTTACTACACTCTTGTCCATTATAATTTTATATTTTTTCTTATAGGATATGGCAAAGGATATAATATGTTGAACAAGAATGTATCTGGATTAAATTATTTACCAGAAGGATTAGAGAATATCGATTTCTTTGTAGAGAATGAAGATACTATGTCCTAAGATGTAGATTTTGTTTCTTACAAAATATATATTTTTATACAATTTTGCACATATGTACAGAAAAAATTAAAAATGCTTATAATTAGCAGTAAATGTCATACAATTATTTTACAGCATAGATATATATATATATATTATATCATTAAAAAAGTTTTTAGATCTGATTGTGAGCTTAGATATATATTTTGTATTCTTAAAGCTTCATAATACATTAGTATGTAGTATTTTTTTAAATAACGTTTAAGTTTTCTTCCAGACAATGGTTTTATTGTTAGCAGGCATATCAAACATTTCCATAATTTTAATATCGTTTTCTTCTGCTAATTTCTCTAAATCCCTCAGCTCTCTGAGGCCCCAATCAGGATTTTGAGATTTTAAAGATTTATCAAACTGTATATTACTCTCTGGTGTAATAACGCCATCAATAGCATAAGGGCCATACGTAAATAGAATACCATCAGATTTTAATAATTTTCCAGCATTTTTAAATAAACCTATTGAGCATTGATATGGTGCAATGTGCATCATATTGGCATTGTACATGTAATCCACACTTTTTGCAGAAAAAATACCGTTACTCCAGGTTTGATAATCGGTCGTAATATCTATTTTTAAAGGACTTTTTACATGAGAAAATCCATTAGCATGTGCAGCAATACTTTCTAATAATCGTGTTTCATATTCCGAAGGATAAAATGTAACATGTGGAAAATAAGACGCAAAATGAGCGATATGTTGTCCTGAACCCGAAGATATTTCCAGAAATATCTGATCTGTACCACGTTGTATGTATCGTCGTAAAACTGATAAAATAGGGTCCTTGTTACGTTCTGCCGCTGGATATATCAGTTTTTTAGCCGCCATAGTTTTGGACCTTGACAATCAAAATTCACTTAGGTCATTTGATATTAATCATGTATATTATCTTTTGATTTCATAACAAAATCACAAGTGTAACATGCATAACTACTTTTTCAAAAAATAGTATTTGTAGTTTTGTCATTATTTATGATTTTGACTAGAGCAAACAAAAGAAAATTTATTTAAATAATGTATGCTTTACCTGTGACTAGCGGCACAGTGGATAATGTTCATTTGTGCTTATTGCATTGGTACAAACGCATATCAGAGATTTTTAGCAATCTGAAAAATTCAAGAATTTTATACAGGATAATGAAATATAAACAAGAAGAAGTATATCGGTAGACAATAAATTTTTATTTATGACTTATTACAATAAATTCTAGGTAACTAAAAATTTGGCATCCTTTAATGTTTCTTTTTTTTCGATTTTTTTGTTGTTTTACTAATATGTGCTTTTGCATTAGTGTTCACTACTGCATGTCCTGTTGTTTTCAAGTGTTCAAATAATTTATTTTTACTAGGAAATTCAGCTGCGCAAGAAAGACAACAAAGTGTTGTATTCTGAGTATTTTGATCATTCGTAGTTATCTTACTTAATACAACTTCACGTTTTTTCTTACGTTGCTTCTTTGACAAACGTTCATTTTTATCCACTTCTTTGTATTCTTCTTCGTCACTATCATGCTCTGGGTTTTGTATTATCTTTTTTGTTTTTTTCTTTTTCTTTTGTTTTTTTTTAACTATAATTTCTTCTTCATCTGAATCTGACATTAATTCATCTTCAGAAGTTATGTTTTCCCCTTCATTATGATTTTTTATTATTACTGATTCAATATCCATTTGAGGTTCAACAGCCAGAGTAATATCTTTTGTACCGGATTTATTTAGCCAAGCATTTGGAGGAGTTGGAGATTCTTCTTCCTTATCGGATATCAATTCACCTTCAGAAACTTCATCTTCATTGCTGCCACTAATAGTTTTACTTTCATTAGGATTAAATAAGAAATCAGGTAACTGTGGATCAGTTGCCAATTTTTCTTCATATTTTGAATTATCATAAGAAGTTGTTACAGTTTGCATAGATTTGGAGTTTGTATCACTTTTTTCAGTATTTTCTTCAATATTTTGATCTTCCTCTATCATAGATTCTCTCATACTAGCAACATTTTCTTTATGCTTCTTAGAATTCTCATGATTCGTAAAAGATTTATGCGTTTTAAAGAGTTTGTTACAGGCTACGCAATACAGAGTGTTATCATCAATGCTATCTTCATCTTCTGTATTTCTGTCCGAAGATAATTCCTCTCCAAATTCAGCAGCAAGATTTGCTTCGATGTGTTTGAGCTCTGCTTCAACATTTGAAAATTTAGACCACTCAGATATGGTGTGTTCTTTCAACTGTTTTTGTCTTTCTAGTAATTGTATTCTTTTGCGCTCTTCCATTTTCTTTAAATTTTCTTTAGCACGTTCAGCAAGCAGTGCAGCATGCGCTTGTACTCTTCTATCACGTTTCCGAACAAATGCAACTAAATTTCTAACCTGTTCGTTCCTTTCTCGCTTTGCTTTATCGCGTACTTTTTTATTTTCTTTTTCTGCAAGTCTAAGTATTCTTCTATTAGGTGCATCTCGAATATCATGAGGATCTAACCAAGTATACGATTTTTTTGTACTGTAACTTTGCCAATAGGCATAAAATGGATGAACAACATCTTCATAAGAACTTTGAGAATCTCCAAAACTAGGTGCTTCTTCATAGGAATCGCCTTCCTTAGCAAATTCAGCATCCTCTGCTGCTAATTTTTCAAAAGCTGTTCTATAAACAGTGTAGAAGCCTTTCTCATCGTCACCATAGCCTTTAAAGCAGCTAGTTGAAAAATATTGGAACAGATCTATCGAATCGTCTTGGTAGTCTTCTCCAATACCACCTTTCAAAATAGCTTCTCTGTGATTATCATACCATGCACGCTCATGAGGATCGCTGAGTACTTCCCATGCTTGTTGAACTATTTGAAATTGTTCCTTAGCTTCTTCTGGGCTATCAAGATTTTTATCCGGATGCCATTTAAGTGCTAATTTTCTATAAGCTTTTTTTAACTCATCATCGGTGACAGATCTTGAAACACCCAGTACCTCATAATGACACTTCATATTAATATTGTGTCACTACGACTTTTTTTAGTCCAATAATAAGACAACTACGTAGTATTATACTACTTAATATTAAAATAATATTATTCTAAAGAGTGTTCTAAATTTGGTTTCTTCTTTTTTATATTTTGCGTTATGTACATATTTTACACGTATAATCTTACCAAGTTCGGTGGACAGCAATCTGCGGTCTTGTAGAATGTAATCGACAGAAGCTCAATTTATATATATGTAATATATAAATATAAATATAATAATTCCAAATCTATATAATTCTCGCGCTTTTACCTACGTACGTAAGAACGTGTGGTCTCGTGTCACAGTATATACAGTAGCGCAATTCTCTGTCGGTACCTTTGATGTAATGTTAGCCAAAACGGAATGGGCATGCGTGAAATAAAACTTGCCCAGTAACGCCGTCTGATTTTCCTTCTCGCTTATTCTTACTTTTTCCTTTCGAATTAATCGGTATAATAGAATTATACTTTACGGACGTTGTAACGTCAGAGGCCTGTTTTATCGACGAAGGCGGAACGAGTCTTTGTTATCGATATTTATTCAAAATTTCGCGGTTAACGAATGCAACAAAAATGAAACTAATTGATCAATTTGATGTTTAAATAAACGATATATGTAACGTTCTATGTAATATATTTAAGAAAATAGAAAGAGGACGTTTATATTGTTTATATTGTTCGAATTAATCTATCAATATGTTTAAGGTCACGTGATTGATCCTACCATTTATTACATGATGCCCATGACCACAGTGATGCTACTCAAGCTAGCAAAGTGAAAATATCTATTGGAAGTTCATTGACAAGGTGGTGGATTTATGTTAATTGCGCATACTTCGATGTAATCGCAGAATTGGTAATTATTAATTTTATACATGCACACAATTTGATAATAATTGAATATTATTGGTGTAAAGCATTCGGCTATATATTTGACCAATATAGGGCATAGTATTACATTATCTTCGGTGATCTCTGGTGATCTCTTTTTTTCTGAAGTAGTTCATAACCTTAGCTCTCTCGTGCGTTATTAACCGTGATAATTATAGAGAGACGAAAGTTGGAAGCCCGTGGGCAGTTACATTTTGTTGGATTATTATATAGAATCAACTCGCGGTATATAAATTAATAACAAATTTATATATTCGGTGCAAAATACGTACGTATATAATTAGCTTGCTTGCTCATGCAACATCATTTTATTTATCTACGCGTTTAACTCGAATATGTTGTTTAACGCTATTTGACATTGCAGATCGTTAGCCTCGACAAATTTTTGCGTATCGGAGAAAGCTTAACATTGTGCAAGTACCGTTTCAAATTATCCAAAAAGGCCGTGCAAGTAATTTTAATATGCTGTTTGGAATATCATAAATTGCATTTATATCCGATTGATTATCGCTGACTATATTCCTCATATCCGAGAATTTAAAGAGGAGTGAATTTTACGAACTACACGGACGAATACGCTTATAAAAGTTAATTCCACACTCGTTTTGTCATTCGTACGTACGTACACTCGATTTAATCGTCGCGCTATTTATTAATGCACTTTTACGAACATTTCGTGATTTTATATTTCACAGTGCGTTGATACTTTTCAATGGTCGTGGTCGTTAAATTTTGAAGAGGCAATCGTACGGGAAATACCATAATATGTAGCTATCAGCTCGTATTTCTTAATTAATAGAATGACATAACCTATAAACAAAAATGTTGCACACGTTTGTTCGTAAGTTAACGCAAGCTATAATCTACAGCAATTAATTCATTCCTTTATATCGAGTGTTCTAATCGTCAACAATTTAAATCCGATCTAATAACAAACACCGTCAAAACTTTTGGAAAAATCCAGCGCGTTCCAATTTTTTTGTTGTTTTTTCCCTCTATCTGGAACTGTATCCATGTCGATCGCACTTGCTCGTGTTTATTGACGCACATACGTAGTTCTGTTGTGCATACGCGATATATGCAAGCTATGTATGTATGATTTGCCGGAATCGGCTTTGCGAACGAACAGTGAAATATATCGTTGTAGCTTTTGTAGCTTTGATTCCGGTCACTGATGAGAATAGGGGTCAGTGGTGCACGCTTGGTGTATTTTCAGGACGTTGCGGCGTAAAAACGAAGTCCGTTTCTATGTTTGTATTCATCTCCCCCTTTCTCTCATTCCATGACATTCCTCTACTATTAGAACGTATCGCACGCGTTAACGTTCGTTAAAAAAATATATTGCACCTATTATTTATTTATTTACGCCGTTCCTTTTCTACGTTCTAGGAGCACTAATTAGAAACGAAGAACACGAGGACAATGAATTAAGATCTCGAGAACGAAAGACGAAAGAATGAATCGGATAGATTATAATTAATTATAGTCATCGATCGATGTCGTTCAATTCTTAGAGCAGACGATGAACCCATAATTACAGATTGCATTTATTTAATTACTGGTAATGACTTTGGACGCTTATTCAACGTTGGTAATTTGTTGAAAGGTGGGAACAAATATTCCACTCATTTAACCTTGCTACCGAGGCTAAAGCTATTCAACATTTCTATATAAGCGTGCCTTGCGAACTGTTCGCGAGTACTAGTTATAACTCGTTATAACTTGTCCGTCATTGAAAATGTATACTTCGAGAGCGTGTAACACGGTGGTTCACGTCCGGAGAAAATTTAATGTGAGCGACGTGTCCGTTGAAAAGTTGCCTCGCATGATCTCCTTTAACTTCGTAATCTGTAACGTTACGCGCGTTACTTCCCGTGACGTCGACGCTCGAAGCTGGCGAAAACGAAATTATGCGATATCCCTTTTAGATTTATTTCTTTTTTATCTTTTTTTTTCAAGCACTCTTTTGATAATAGGCTTTGTGTTTTTCAGCCCCCGTCGAACAGCACGAAATAGAAATGAAGGGCAAGAGCGTGCGAGTCATCCCGAACACGCCTGCACATCCTGTGTACGTATGTATGTATGTATGTATGTATGTATGTATGTATGTATGCATGCACGTATGCTCCGAGCGCCATAAAGTTGTGTTGTCTTTTATGCGTCAACGTCAGCCATTATTCTGGGTAATTGGAACGAAAGCATCAGTTTTCAGTTCAGGAGGCATTTACCTCGTTTCGCTTGCCGCTCAACGATGGAGTATCTTTGTACATACGTGATTAATATTTCCGCGATCCCTGTGAACTATTGGTCGCATTTAAAATCGGCTCTCCTCTTCTCGTTAATTTCATGAAATCAAAGCGATAGAACGATATTCGGTTTTATCGTTACACGAAAATATCAGAACCAAATTTATTATATCTTGAGATATCCGTTTCTTTTTTGTGGAAGTTAATAAGAGAAAACTCGTGTTTATCGACGTGTAGGAATTTGGGAAAGGGAAGAAAAGAAAATAGACTTGTCGAGTAATATTCAGTTACGATTGTAGGACTTTACAATTTCACAAATCTATAACGATATTAAAAACAAGCAACTCTTTCTACTGTTCTCTCTTGATAACGCATACGTTACTTTTTCAGCGCCATGTCACCCAGATATGGGTGACATAGTACATATAAGTTACCTATTCAATGCATTTATATGTTTGTTTAAAGGGTTACAGTATACTTTTAATATATAAATATACGCAGGTATAGTAAAATAAAATAATGCAAAATTATGTTAGAAAATCTGTTAACTTTTGGACTTTCCTAGAGTCCAAAAGTTACCAATTAATTATGATATAACAAAGGAGTATACATATACATATATAGGATGACTTTTATACACGCGTCCCCCAGTAGTAAGTTCGTGCGTAAGCGAGGACCACTAGAGCGTCCCGAAATTCTCCCCATTTCACCGGTCGCGTATCCGCGTGCTCGTCCATGCCGCGCGTGCTTCCGGCTCGGATGTAAAATCGTGTAAATATAAATAATTCCACCGCAGTACGGATACCGAATGGCTGCTCGTCGCACGCCGTTGACATTCATCGTTTCACCGGACGGACGGCCGTTGAAAATATTTTCCTCGCTGCGCGGTCACTCAAATTCTGCTCCTCTGCTTCTCTTCCCTACGCGTTTCCGATGACGCGTCGCAGAATTTCCCATCGTCAATTTTTCACGATGCTTCTTCGATTCGTTATTTCATTTTAATCTCCCTGAGAGTGAGCATCGCAGCGTTAACTGGTTAATTAATACGAGCGCGATAATTGCTTTCCGAAAGGTCTCGATTACCGTGGGAACCTTATTCTCGCTAATTTCATAATAAACTCGCGTCGAATTTGCCCGCGCAACTTTTTCTCCCATATGACTTGTAACTTTTATGCAAACGGGTATTCAAACTTTGCCGCGCCTGCGTAATGTCCGTACAAGCGGGAAATACGAAAGTATGGCAGTAAAGTGGCCCGGTAATCGGTAAATATGCGACGGAGCGTATTACTATTTAGGTTCCACGTTTGGAGATGTTACGTTTCTTTAATAGCCGAGTTAACGGTACTTCTTTCTTTCCCTCTCTCTCCCTCTCTGTCTCTCTACACGAGAAGTAAGAGGATTTTGAAATTAAACTGTATATTATATTCGAGCGGCTGCGACGTTTCGATCATTTTTCCTAGAGTAAATATAATACACAGCGCTCCGGTCAGTGGTCGAAAAACTAGAAAAGAAATAGAAACGCGTTATCGTTGGTGCACAGACTACCTTTAAAAGTAGCTTCGTTTTTGCGCGAGCGTATGAATCAAACTCGAAGGCTCGACTCGAAGAAGAACTCGAGAATAAGCGGAAGAACGTTCTCGAGGAAAATCGTTGAGCTTCTAAGATCGATGAAGAGGAGGAAGATGATGGAAGAGTTAACAAATTACGAGATGCAAAGCGTCCTTACGCCATATTTATTTAGTGGAAGTGCCTGAGCAAATCTCTCGCTGTTTTCGTCGTTTCTCGAAATCCGCTGTCCGAGTTGCATAATTTAAACGGAGAAGAAGATTCGTATCGAACGTTTTCATTATTACGATGCCGTAACAACATTGCCACGGATTCTTGTTTTCCCTTGATATATTATTTCTCTACTCGAAAGTTTTAACTTTTTAAAGCGATTATTAATATATTAGAAAGAAATCTGTTCAGATTTTAAGAGATCGAATTGTTAATGCGTAACGAACCAACGAACCGCGATTTACGCTGCACTTTTATTTATTAAATAGAATACCTCGGATATTACGGCAAAAATAATTTTATTATTTTCGTCATTGTTATTATTGTAATATTTTCATTTAACGCGTTAAGTGTTAAAATAATTGTTCTTCGTATAAAAAGTAGCTTGCAAACAATAATTTTTTAATTCACGTAAAAAGATCGAGCGATTCGGTGATGCAAACGGAAAAATAAGGAAAACGAAGGAAAGAGAGAGAAAACGATCGTTATTCACCACGTGAGCGGCTTACTCGATGATAACTCCCACCTCTTTTTAAACGTTGGCGGTACTTAATAATTCTGCGCTTGTTAACGGATACGCGCTCGCGCGCGCACACCCCACCCACTATGCCAGGGTACGCCACTTTGTAATCTTAAATTCTTGCGGGTATTTTATTAACGCGAGCTGTTGCTGCGACAGGGAGCAAAATGGCAAGCGCACGTGACTTCGGACGAGCTCTCTCTCTCTCTCTCTCTCTCTCTCTCTCTCTCTTCGTGCGTTCCTCGTTGCCGCGTTGCTATTCAAGTCGTTGTCGCGTCATCCAAACTCGCTGCGAAATTTGTCGAATGCATGGACTCTCCCTCTCTTTCTTTCTCCAGAAAACGTTTGCGTGAAATATCGTAATTTGAGTCATAATAAAAAGGAGAGCATGTCTACCAACGGTATCCTAGAAAATCCGTTCGTTATAATCCCGCTAAAAAAAATATCTTTCCGTTCACGATGCAAAGTAGCATCTGGCAAAGGCGAGTGAAAAGGGGCAAAGGGCAAACAACAAATATCTCTCTCTTGAAAGAGACAACGACGTAAATATATGTACTAGTTAGTTGTAGGGGTCGCGAAGCGTTGTTTGTTAGGTATGCGGCTACTATAGGAGGACGATGGTCGTCCATCGTGTCATCGCCGTTTCATCGACAAGAGGAAATTTGTGTATCCCCGATATGGTCCATATATTTCTCGGACGTATCACCGGTATCTAGCGTGTGACAGGGCGCATGTGTTATTCAATGATCACCTAAGCAATTAAGCCGAAGTAGGAACGTTTCCGAGAGATGAGAAGTAGGATTCGTTGGACGCTTGTTATCCGGCTAACGTTAGTTGCATTCTGAAAGAACTTGCCGACGCGGAACTCCATCGGTGCACTTCTAATGCACTCCTGAACTGAAGCTAAGCCTTGTGAGACGTGCGTGTTGTCGGGTCAATAGTCGAATTGGGACGATTTACTGGCCTGTAAATTGGAGCGGACACTGGCCTATTCTTGTCTCGTGTTTAGGTTAACGCATTCGCTCGCTGAGAGTGTAAGAGAGGGTGAAGTTGCGAGGAATGATGATGGTGGTATGATAGCGGGAGGATGGAAATGGGGGGGTTAGGTGGCTGAAAGATAGATAGTCATATACATTACGGCTAATGGCCTCTGAACCGCGTCTTTGAAGTGGACCTCGGGCTCTCCCTTTCGTCGTGTGTACCGAAATCAAAAGCCACCGGCCACGCGAGCCAACTCATAACCACTTAGGGCTCGGTGCTCTTTTGCGAAAGGGCGCCGCCTGATCTCCCCCTCTTTGCTCCATCTCCCCCCTCTCTCTCTTTCTCTTTCTCTTTCCTACGTGTATTTCGTGCGATGTAGCCACCGCGTTCTCAACTTTCCTGGAACACGTGCGGTCGAGGTATGCAAACCCGCTTTTGGAGTCTCTCTTTTGCTCATCGTCGTCGGCAGCAAACTCGAAACGAAACTCCGACGCGTTGGCATTAGCGAGTCTCCTCGCACGCTAATGTCTCGCACAAATTTGAATTTTCGCGCGTGCGCCTACCCCTTCGTGATCCGTTTAAAAATGTCCCTCCTCTTCCGCGTGGAAAACGCCGCTCGTCCTATCTCGACGATCGTGGCGATTCTAATCGAGTCTAATCGCGTTGGTAGGTGGATGATTTACTTGGAAATCGTACCTCGTTCTGCTAACGGTCGAGGTAGGCGTCTCTCTCTCTCTCTCTCTCTCTCTCTCTTTCTCGACGCGAGCCCGAATAACACCGAGGGGAAAGGTGATTTGTGGGCGGACAAAGTGGCGCGCGGCGGACGAACGGCTTCAAACGAAATTAGAGCGAGCCCGTGCTTTTATTAGAGAGCCCAAATAAAAATGAGGTACGTGCGGCGGAAGGGAAGATCGACGGCATGGCGAAAGGGGGTGGGAAGGGTGAAGGGGGACTTTGTTTTGCCTTTGTTACTCCACCAACCGGTTCACTTTCTTCTCTTCGATTCCCATGGAAAACAAGCGGGACGTTCTTTGCGTTACGCTACGTTTCCTCTCGATAAATAGAAATAAAAAGGAAACGAAGAACTGAAGGAAGAAAAATTACATTTATTCTCTCGGCAAAGCGCGAATTTTTCGATTCGGACTCCGTGAATTTTTCTCTTTCAATAAGCGGTCTCGACCATCAACGGAAGGCACCCGCCGAGCTGCCTTCCTTGCGGAACGCGCCCGCTCCACGAGATTTTCCCCAGGTAAGCGGGGAACTCGTCACGATTCCATGGAGAAGAAGAAATGTGCGGACGGGGCTAACGGGACTCTACCCTTGGACCGGTAATGGTACCGGAAACTACACTTACCCCGGCATGTTCCGGCGCTTTGAGCCTTTCTACGTCTCTGCTACGTTCTCCGAGAGAAGTTCTTATACTTTGGTAACGGCCATTTGCCCTCCGCCATATCCGAAATCCATGAATCCACGAGTACAACCGTGCTATCGCGTCTCGTAATTCTCTCGGTTTCTAGAGTACGCGGAAATTAGACGAGCGAATCGTTCGGAAGTACTTCTTTTTTTATCTATCCTCCTTTCGTTCTTTATTTCGACGATAATCGATACGAGTTACTCTTCTCTCTCTTTAGAATTTTTTTTT
>JAIFRP010000007.1:1268538-1282417 GCA_032403825.1 Odynerus spinipes | reverse complement strand
TCTCTCTCTCTCTATCTATCTATCTCTCCTTCTCTTCTTCTCACGATGTCCGTCCATGCTCCGTTGGTTCGCTTGCTTTGCTCGAACCTCTTCTCCCTCTCTCTCTCTCTCACTCTCCCCATCTACTACCTCCTTTTTGTTCCCCTAACCCTCCCCCCTTCTCCAACATCCATCTCTTCCTCTCCTCTCACTTTAGCTCAGGGTTATCCGAGTCTGGCTGCTACCGCTGCCGTTGCTGCTACTACTGCTGCTGCTGGTGCTGGTGCTGGTGCTGCTGCTTGGCTGACTGGCCAACTGCAAATCCTCCGCCCTCTTCTTCTCTTTCTCTCCTTCTCCTTCTCTTTCTCCTCTTCCTCCTTCTACGGCGTGTTCGTGCCTGTAGCTCGCGTACCGGATATAATACGATTCGAAATTAAACTTCCGAGGCACGCCCGGCATCCGAATAACGCGAGCGGCTGCCTAAAACAGTAAAGATATTACGTATTATTACAGCGTGCCACCACGGCCCTTGCTGGTAGTCGTGCGAGGCTACGCTGGTGTGCTGGTGATGCCGGTGGTGCTGGTGATGCTGATGTTGCCAGTGGAGGTGGCACGTGGGAAGGCACGTTGGCGTGGCGTTTACGGGTCGAACGCATGCCGGTGTTGCGTTTCGGAAACACCGCTAGAAGAAAATCGGCACACTCCGATTCCACCTGTTCTTATCTCGGATTCCATCTTCCCACGACTATTTTGACGTTTCTTCGTATTTCTCGAGCTTTTTCCTCCTTCCTACTTTACCTTCCCACTCTTTACTGTTACGCGCCGAAAAGAAGGAAGTTTCGTCTCGGGTCCGGCTGCAGATTCATCAGTAAGGTAGACTCAGATGGACCATAACCCAGATGCTTTAAGGATATGATATTCGGGATGAATTTGGGAATTGAGTAGTAATTTTAGAGGCGTCCAGTAGGTTACGGGACGTGACACTACCCAATTTGTTTTTTTTCTTTAACGGCTCGTAAAAAAGATCGGTGATCTTAATTGGATAGAAAAGGCAGAAACGTAAACCGTGTTGGTCAGGTGAAAAAGATAGGATCTGATATCGCCGGAGAGCAATCACGAGAACGCTCGGTTAAACAGCGGCAAAAGGTGTGTCCAGCTCGCATTTCACGGTGGGTATAACGTGCCTCTCTCGCTATCGTCGTTCACAGGGTGAAAGACTGGAACTCCGATAATATCAGTGGTCACGGCCTCGCTATGGTCAGACGCGAACGCCAGACGGTGCACGTTTGGTATATACTCGAACGGCCGTACCTATAGTCTCGAGAGAAACGTGCCCCATACTTATAGATCTTCTTTTACGATCACCCGCGTTATCGTTCTTACTTAAAAATCCTTTCGGTTAATTGTCGTTATCGAGGGTGCTTCGTTTTAATCGACGTTTGCAGGTATCGTCGATCTTTCGCGAGTAACGGGAAGCTTTCGAAGAAAGATGGCGAAGATTCGTCAGGTCTTAACGTAAACTGGCCAATTTACAAAATTCTGATGACGTTGGCGCGTCAGCAGAATTCAAGAAGTAAAAGTAGAAGTAGAAGGAATAGAAGAAAGGAACGAAACTCGAAGTAGCGGATGTTCGCTTGACTAATGCCTTCGTTTCCTCGACAGCGTGTAACGAGTACACAGGGGGTCACTAATCAGTCGCGCAGCGCTTAATCTTAGACACGCTCGTGTCTGTAGGTTAAACGATGCCCGGGAACGTCGGTTTTGCTGACTTAGGGGCATACGCTCCGTGTAACAAGTGAAATTTACCAAGTATTGTTCCGGCTTCCTCCTACCTCTAGCTCTTACCGTTCCTAGACCTTTCCCAGATCGCGCTGAGTCTCACTTCCTACGGTAATTTCCAAGATAATCGCTGATTTTTGTTTTTCAACGTCTTCTTACAAATTGCACCTTAAAAAGTTGCATTCTTGTTCCACGCTGTTATCGTAGGATATCGTACTTTGTAAAAGTAAGCTTTATAAAGAAAAGTTTTGCAATGCGTAGTTACCGACCAATCCAAGAATACAAAAGATATATCCACCGCTGATTGGTCGGGAGCGTTTTCTCTCTAATGTCGAGAGGTGTATACATAAGTGTGTACGCGACAAGGACACCTTGTAAGCAACGTTGGCTCGTGGAATAAACGAAGTCAGTCTAGCCGAGAACGCGTAAGAGTACGCATCGAACAAGTTGCCTCTCTTGTATATCAATATCGATATCGTCGTCGTTGTATATATCGTAACTTCGAGCACATCAAAAAATCTATAAAAATTCCATTATCTTCATCCAGCAAGCGGAGCGACCGGATTGCCTTGACCCCTTTATTTTCCGTAACAGTGACCCACAAAATTGTGCACGGTGTGCCCTTTGCGGGCACTTATCCTTTAACGGCCGGTGGATGGTAGCGACAGTATCGCCGTAGCTGCCACTTATGGCTTTCCACGTACAAAGCCGGCTGTCCAGAGTTGTCGGCGTTGGTCCACGAACGACGACGACGACAGCCTTTGTACGAGTGTTACTAATGGTCGCTCGCGTACGCGGAAAGGTGAGCAAAGTGACGCCGTCCTTCAACTAGGTCCACTCGGGAGCAAGCGAGCGAAATAAACGTTGACATTGCTTTCTATAATTACGTTGTAACGAGCATGTTGCTTGGACCGGTCTCATCGACGGGATTTAAAGTCTTGTTAAATCTCGACCGTGCCAGGGCGACAGCGTGCTTTCCTTTTTTCTCTTTTTCTTTTGGAATTTCTAGAATTGCAGGAGCACGCTTGCACGCTGAAAATGGCGAGCTTAAAGCAACAACGTTCTACGCTCTCTCTCTCTCTCTCTCTCTCTCTCTCTCCCCCTCTTTTATCTCCTTCTCCACCGTCATCAACGATGCTACATCCTCGGGCCGACATTATTCTGTTTTAACGGAATTACTCCAAATTGTGCAAATATATCATGGTTATGCTATTGCGGCTGGTTATATTGCGTGCTAAGCGACCTCCGACGGTTCCACCCCCTACCACTATCAACCCTCGGGACTTAGGGTGCGCAGAAAGGGATAGCAATTTGTTGGAGGGCAACCAAAGCTCTCTGTGTACGTATAGATCATGCCGCTTGAAGACGTTCCTTCTCTTAATAGTTTTTCATGCTACTATGAAATCTGAAATACTATTGTATGTAGAGTAGATACAACGTAATGTTCATTATGATAAATCTTAGGTGGATAATCTAAGGAAAAACTAGCGAATGAAAATGAGAGGGTAGGGAGAGGGTAAGGCTGCTTTTATAACTTTTACTTTCTTTTTTTTTTTCATTCCGTGGGCCGGTAATTGTTTTAATCCATGGTAGCCACCTTCAGCAGACTCTCTCACTTTCCCAGCTTAGCGGCCGTCTCTGGTGTTCGATAACGGAGAAGGGTGGAAGGAAAGGCGGAACGTAGATATAACGCGTTATTTAAAAAAGGATTAAGAGGGTTGAATTACAGCAGGACCGAGTTAATTATATCCGTGCTGGCGGGAAAGGCCGAGATTACTCGCGTCGGAGTTGTACAGCGCGGATTCGACGTGGATTATGATCGGAGGTTTGTTAATTTGCAGTAAGAAAATTAGACGCTCGGCGTTTCGTTTTGATTCTCTTTACTTCCTCCACCTCTTTTTCTTTTTCGTGTTTTTTATTTTGTTTATTTTTATTAACGGTCGTTCAAATCATACGAACAATGCGGACGAGTTTCATCGAGTAAATCCATTCGAAGGTAGAAAGATAATTCCGTACGTGTATTGAATATCGATAGGCAATTTACGGAAGCTCGAAAGAATCCGATGGTAGTAAGAAAAAAAAGGAAAGAAAAAAAATCGTAAATCGAAGACGGAGTGGGGATGGTAAAGTTGCCGAGTAACGGGGGAGGATTTCTCACGTTTCATGCGCGAGCGAGAGAGAGAGAGAGAGAAAGAGAGAAAGAGAGAGGGTGAGAGGACGAAACGTTAGAGCGGAAGACGTAAATCAGAAGCTCGGCTACGGAATCGCCGGAAATCCAACAAGTGATTTTATTACAGAGAGATGGGTCTCTTCCTCCTTACTTCGTATCGTCGACCCTTTTCGTGATATCGACTGCACTCATGGAATGCGAAAGTAGCGTCAAATCGGAAAATCCTAGCGACACGCTGGAGATTCCACCGCCGTGTTACCGTAACGTTTAAAGATTCCGAGAGGGCGCATGCACTTTCTCGGCGAATAAACTTTAATATCCCCCCGCCCCCTCGCGCTCACCTGCTTCCACCATCCGCCGTTCTTATACGCGTTAATCGTGAACTCGGAGAAACCTGGTTACGTTTTTAATCGTTTTTACACGGAATGAAGTTTTAATTTTTAAAGAAGTCAAATTTTCATCTAAGCGAAAATATCATTTGGTTTCGTGAAATACCGCTCTGTTTAGAAATCCGACCACAAAATAGAGATTAACGTACGATCAACGGCAATAAAAGAGCAGATCCGTTAAGTAGGACGACGAATGCAGACACGCTGAGAGGGGTGAGGCGAGAGAGAGAGAGAGAGAGAGAGAGAGAGAGAAGGAAAGTGGAGTCCGAAAAGAAAGAGGCAATAAGGCTGCCGTCAGGGACAACCGTGGTCTCGCGGCGATTCGTTAATGTAACCCAGAACGAGAATTGAAAAAGGACAGGATGAAAGAAAGAAAGAGCAAGAGGAATAGAGAGATAGAGCAAGATAGAGAGAGGGAGAGACGAAAAGGGGAAGTTAATATATAAATACCGTGCAAGCTGGCGCGGTCGGAGCGAGGCGTTTAGCAAATTAAAAGTTAATGTAGTATATAAGCGATTCCATCCTGAAATTAATTCATGAGAGAAGTTGCGCCTTGTGCCACGGTCAATTCATCCGCTTTCTGCTTCTCTTTGCCTTCTCTCTTTCTCTCTCACTCGCTCTCTCCTTCTCCTCCTCCTCCTCCTCCTCCACCGGCTGCGTGCCGTGCTTGTTACAAACTTAAATTGCTTCACATCGAGAATTAACTCGCTCATTCTTCCGGTATGGCGGCCGAGGTGCCTCCATTAGTCGCGACGTGCCGTTTTGCTAAAGGACGTTTGGGATTTTTTCGGCTCGAAAATTTGAAACCGATTCTTTGCTTCTAATTACCAAAGAAATCGAGTTGTTCGATCGACTTCTTTAGGACGGTACTATGTGGTCCATAAAAAAAAAGAATAGAAAAGGCGAGAAGGAATCGAGATAGCGCGAATTTGATTCCTCCGTCGATCGTCGGAAATCTAAAATACATTTCTAGTTAAAGCGTTCGGACATTAGCGCCCGAGTCATTCGCGTATCTTCGCGAGCTGCGGTTTTACGTTAGTACGTTTCGTAGAACAGCATTAACCCCCTTCTGAACTGTAGCCCGGAGTAACAGGAAGCAAAGTTCCGTTAAGCCAGAAACTCGTCCTTAAAGGTCCTTTCCGAATATTGCATAACGTATGAGTCTCCAAATGAGGTTCCGTCGTATATTAGAGGTTGCTTTGCCCACGTCCATATCGCGTATTAGGAATTTTCTTTGGACCGAGAACCGGAATATCTTCCTAGCTAAGATATAATGTCCTATCGATGATAATGTTTCTTCTCCCGGTATACGTAAGCGAAGTAATTAAATGATAACTCTAGGAACCGAAAGACTTAAACAATTTTTCAAGTTTTATCGATCATTAATTTTGTTCAAATTCGAAACTTTACACACATTTCTAGATAAATGCTCGGAAATTCGTCAACCTGAACACTCTTTTGATCCATCTTTTTTCTATATATTTATTCGCGTAATAGATATAAAACGGGAGGTTGAGTAAACGTTTCCAAGCAAAGCGGAGGTACGAGCTTTATTTACCGAACGAACGATCGGATTTTCGAGACAACGCGGTAATATCTGTCACTGACAAGTTTAAACCATGAACACCGTTGTGCACCGTGTGTGTCTCTCCCCCGTAGCAGGTATACCTGTATGGGTGTTATGTGTATGTAACTTGTATAGCGTGTCTCGCAAGCAGTGACCGGTAGCACGTAACGGCGTTCTTGGTCGAAGATTAAGTCATAAAGGGGTGGTACTGCGGAAACGGCGCTTATAACCTTTATTACCGAAGTCCATAAAAAGTGAAACGCGCAGACGACGACGAGAATCACAGGAGTTATCTTCCCGTCATCATCTCGCGGCCGACAGCACGGCAATTTGCTCGATCCGTATAATTGTCCGAGTCATTTTCTCCTACGAACTATAATACCGTTCATTTTCGCTACGATTCATCCCGCTAGCCTGGATGCATAATTAAATGCTTTAATTACTATACCATCGTGACCGATGGTAACGTTAATTGAACGATCCACGGATAACGGATTATTTCACATCACGAATGGGTAAACGGTTGATCGTAGACACGCGTCAAACTTTGTGGTTGACATTATTCAATATATATATATATATATATATACTTATGTCGTTGTATATTAAAGATCGATATCTCGATGGAAAGCTAAAGCAACGAGCAGCAACATGGCATAAGTCGTCGGTCGCTAAAATTTTTTTCACAGAATACGATGCTTTATCTATCTTAACACATTCGCGTCGAGTGAGACTAGCTTAGCGCCACGTGTAATTTCTAAAAGCCGAAGGATATAAGAATCGATATGGAAATAAGGGTATAAGAAATATTACTTCTCAGTGTGATGCCTATAATCATTTATTATTTAAAATTACAATATTATTACAGTATAATTATATTATAATATTATTATATTCTTTAGCAGTATTACTATTTGAATAATTGCGATATTATCGTTCACTTGTTTATTAGACAAATGCGAATCGAAACCATCGGTTGCCATCCGGTGTGGTATGTAAGCCTTATGGCTAGGAGTAGCGCTAACTATGTAACAACGTAGGAGGCCGTATTTCGATAATTTTTTTCAAGATGAAATCCCGCCGTACTAATTTCTCCGAGTAAACTTGCAGCTCGTTACATTTGGTGACCGAACTCGCCTCATCGCTAAGGGTTTCGAAAACCCACACGCGCGTCTCCGTATTCACGGAAACACACACGCATACCTACGCGTAAACGCGCGAGTTGGTGTGGATCGTTCATCGAGGGGGTTGAATGGTACGCGCGCAATATCAACGAACGCAGTGGTACGTGTACGTGTAATCCGACACATCGTAATATCGTGATAGTTGTGTTGGCACGGAAGAGGGTACTCCGTTGATAATTGCTCTTTGCTCTTGACGTCCGACGACCGGTTAGGTTCTCTCGTAATACACGATCGGCAAGCCGCGGTTTGTCAAATCGATTCCGCTTCGAATTCGGAGCAACGAATGTGCTAATTATAGTAGGCGCAGCCTGGCTCTCGCGTTCTCGTTCGTTCGTTACCTTTGTTCGTTCGTTCGTTCGTTCGTTGATTCCCCTCCTCGAATTCAGAAAGAGCCAGAGATAGAGAGAGAGAGATAGAAATAAAAAGAGAAAGAGTCAGTTCTAAGCCCTGCAGGTGCGTGCGATTAGTCGGAAAATTTTTGTACATTAATCTTGGCTCGAATGTGCTAATTGCCCTGTCCCTACGCGTCGTTGTCCACGATCGACAGCTAACGGTCAGCTTACGCATTGTACGAGTCATAACGTTCGTGAATATGAACGTGTACGATCGAAGAGGAATCATAAAAGCAAGCCGAGCTATAAATGTTCCACGCTGGTGAATGGACGCGTACGGATTTGTTGTAACGAAGGGATCGTGCACCTACGTCGAACAAGAGAGAGAGAGAGAGAGAGAGAGAGAGAGAGAGAGAGAGAGAGAGAGCTTTATGGCGCCAAGAATCGTCGTTTCAAAATTTGATCTACGATCTTTCTCGTGATTTATGAAAAACCGCGTGCTTTAGGATTGCTAATTAATTTTTAGACGGGGTCTTTATAAACGAACGTAGAAATGGATGAAAGTCATAATTTGTTTTACGCTCTGTCGCCGTCATGTTGTCAGTCGAGTCTTTTACGAAAGTAGAAGAAAATTCTTCTAGGTTCTTCTTTTCGTTCGTTCGTTTATTAATAAGCAAGAGAAAAGGAAAGAGAACTCGCTGGTGCGTGACAAGGAACCCATCGGATATGTACGTCGATCGTTCGCCGCTTTAACAATTCGCGGCGCGTTCGCGTTAACAGCGTTACGACAACAAGCCGGAGTTGTAGAAACTTATAACGAGAAAATAATGAACCCGGTTCAGTGAGTCTGCTTGGAATGCGAGTCGGAGTACCTTCCGGACCGACCAGGCACAGTCCTCCCTCTCCCTCTTTCTCTCTGTCTCTTTCTCTTTCTCTCTCTTTCTCTCTCTCTCTCTCTCGCGCTCTCTTCTCTTCGCCACTTCACCCTCTTCCTATCTTGCCTCCTTCGACCACCTTCCCGGTCCTCGCGTCTTCGAGAACCTCTTACAGATGCAGCCCCTCCTTCCTTTGCTCCGTTAGTTTATCTCTTTCTTTGTCCGTTCCTATTTCTCTCGTCGCGTTACATTTTTTCAACGGCTAAATGAAATATTCGCGAGACGCAGAAAAATTGAGATATTGGCTAGAAATGTAATTTTGTTTCGACTGCATCAATTCCGATCACCTTGACGAAGTTCTAGAAAATGATAAATTAGTTTGGATGAAACGCTTGGATATATTTTTTTAGCATACTCGATCAGGAAAAGACATTAGCGCGACATTAGAACGATATCAATGCTACACCGATGGCCTTTCCTACCTTCTTCCCCTCTCCTCTCTCTCTCTCTACCTTTCTCTCTCATGGCAAGGATATTTGAATTTCGAAGATTCCACGTTAGCGACGCGCCCCGAAGGAAGAGCGGCGCGTCTCCCGTACGAGGATAGTATTTGTATTGGGCGCGAGGACGAATCGAGCGAGGAATTTCTTCGGGGAATCTGCAGTCCTCTCTCGACGGAGCGAAGACAGAGGAGACTGATGTCCCGTTCTGTCTCGTCTTCGCTTTTGCCGTCGACTACGTAGATGGGATGCCTGAAGAAAGAAAGAAAGAGAGAGAGAGAGAGAGAGAGAGAGAGAGAGAGAGAAAACGAAGGGTAAAAAAGAAGGGCGACGTGGGCTAGAAGAGAGAGCAGCTAGCATGGAGCCAGCTAGCTACCACCTCAGTAGGGGGAAAAGGACAAGGAGAAGGAGAAGGTGGAAGCGGTAGGTATCCGGAATGGATTACGGAATCAGATGGGATAGCAGAGCGGAAAGCCCTCCTTCTCTATTCCGGTGCGACACCTCATCATTCCACCACGTTCACCAAGAGTATCCTTCGACACACGCCACCCGTCGATCCGTCCCTCCCTCCCTCTTTTCTTTTCTTGCTCAGGACAACCCTGAACAACCGTGATTTAAGTCGTTGTTTACGCTCTTTCTCCTTTCTCTCTTACACACGTAGCCTGGCTAGACTTATCGAAAAATCCTGATTCCACTCGTTCGTTGTCACTCACCTTCTCGCGTCTATCCCAAATCTATATTCGGTATTTGTTTATTCAAAGAGAAAGAAGATCAAGAAGCGTCGCGAAGTCAGCGTCGAATGTTGGAACACCGCTTGGATTTTTACGCGAGCGCCTAAATAATAAAATTAGCAGGCCGTTAATAGCGGCAGTGGCGGTGGCGGCGCACGCCCGTGGTTAAAGCTCTAATTTAATGATTTTCGTTATTGGCTCCGACACCGTAAAGCTATCCACGCACATCTGTTGCCTGCATCGATTTTAATATCGTCCCGTTCTGCCCTCTCACCTACCCGCTACCGGCAAGCAAGCCCAATCGTTGCGGACTCGCTTTTACTCTTTTCTGGCACGCGACCCGCCCTTTCGCTGCCCTTCGATCCTCGATAACGACTTTTCAAAGGCTCACGCTCGCGCTCGCGCTCGCTGATCGACCGAATCGTAAATTGGGATAAGCGACGATCCAAATTGCATATCTCCGCTCGGCTTTTCCGCCGAGCAAGGTCTCGGCGTCCTATCCGCTAGCCTTTCCAATCGAAAGATTCCACCAGGAGTCGTCCAATGACAAAGACGAATCGTGCGTGTGTCCTGAGACGCTGTTATATCCGATGGAAGTGTTCGCTTTCGCGTCTAACTGCGCGTTCAATTTCGTCGTTCGCACATTCTTCAAAAAGTTCGGCCCATAAAAAGGAGCCCCTCTTCGGGAAGGGCACTCGAATCCCCCGAAGGATGATGTTTCACTCGCGCCGCCTTCTTTCCGACCTCTCTTTCCATCGACGCGTTCTAACGATCGCCGTTTCGTCGATTTCTTCGACTTTGACGTAATATCCGCGATCCTCTACGTGTGCGTAATCGGCTTCGAGACGACGAGAGATTTCGAAAGAGCCGAGCGAGAGAGCGAACTGCCAGAGGAAGAGAGCGATGAGGAAGAAGAGGGTAAAGGTAGGCCCGGGGGATGAGAGGCGAGGGTTGGCCCGGGAAAGGGTCGACACGATTCGCGAATATCAAATTGAAAAGTCGAATTTGAGGGGCGCGAGACGTCGAGGAGTTGGGAGGGGGGAAGGTTTCTCCTCTCTTTCACTCCCTCCTCTCTCTCTTTCTCTCTCTTTCAAGGGTGGCTCGAACTTCGGCAATCTCAGTAACTCAAGCGGGTGCTCCGTTTCTTGAAACTCGCCGAAGGTAGTAACAACCGGCTTCTTCCTGGAGGCACGAAGTAGCTCGAGAGTGGGGCGAGGTATCGAGGATTCGCTTCTGACTCTGGAACGGTTGACCTATCTACTATCTGTCTCTCTACTCTCTCCTACTTTCTACTTATTGTTTCTCTCTCTCTCTCTCTCTCTCTCTATCTCTCTTTCTCTGTCCTATCTCCTCTATCGACTCCTTCGAGAACAGTTAGGATCATTACCGAACGTAAATGCCGCCGAGAGAAATGTTTCCCTGATTTTTTCCTTCCGCCAGCACTGATTTACGGCGACGTGGACGTAGAGGAATCGACGAGGGAGTTTCGCGAAGAAAGGGAAAGAAATTCGTCGAATTTGATGTTACGGATAAACGATGGATCGAATCGTCCGCTCGAGTTTGATCTCGCTCGTTCGCGCGAGATAAAATATAAATATCGGACAAGCACTTACCATCGTGGGGACGAGTGGCATAATCGCGAAGATAAACCATCGCTCGTGAGTATCGCGTATTTCCCCGTTGAAATTTATTCGATCGAATGGGGAGTTTCTTCGCGCACGAGGGTAAACTTAATTGGATCAGCCAATGTTATTTAAGTGACGTCCAAACATTTACCTTTCCCGATCGTCATAATTCTTCGCGTAGTCGGGAGTTAAAAGGGTTACAACGCGGCGTTCGTTTCAACGTCTACGGTAGTATCAAGTTCTTTAAGTA
This sequence comes from Odynerus spinipes, assembly GCA_032403825.1. Taxonomy (NCBI): domain Eukaryota; kingdom Metazoa; phylum Arthropoda; class Insecta; order Hymenoptera; family Vespidae; genus Odynerus; species Odynerus spinipes. The sequence goes on along the minus strand of JAIFRP010000007.1, from coordinate 1,271,036 downwards.
CACAGTTTCGTTATATCCGATAGTATCGCAGTCTCGACCTTTTTCTTTCTTCTTTCCCAGTAGCATCGATCGAGGTACAGAGTGGAAACGAGCGTAGGTATGTAAGTACGTGTACGTACGTGGAGAAAGGGTGGAGGTGAAGGATGTAACTGGCGTATTATTCGAGATCACGTGACTAGTAAGGAAAAAAGAGAGGAGGAAACCTAGCCTAAGAATATTCTTACGATACCGGGATGTTGGATGGGATATTCGTGGGAAGTCAAATATCCATGCGAGTATCGATCTCTCTTTACTGGATATCCGATGAATATCCAATACCTCTTTTTCTCTCTCACCTTCTGCGTTTCCAGTCCATGATACGAGTGTTCTTTTAAGAACGTCTATCAAGATATTGCCTCGTAATAATTCATTCCTCCTCCGGATCACTTAGCACGATTTTAACCTACGATCTTTTCGCGAATCTTTTCACCCTCACCCCTTTTTACCGATAAAATACCGAGCTTTCTGTAATTCGATAGTATAAACTGAAGGTAGACAGATAAACGATACTGCACCCAAGACGATCGAAAGGACTCCTCGGAGATGTTAGACTTCATGGTGTTCACGGGGAAACTTTTCGAACTCGTGCGAGAGAGGTTCGATATCAATGCCGATTTACGACGTATAATTTGGACCTCCATGAAAAGTGTCGATATATATTTCTCCTAGGCGTAATCGTACTTTATTAGTAGCAGTGCGTCGTCGACACGTACGAACGATCGATCACTTCGTTGGCCCGATTATGTAGTAAAAGAGGAACGTCGCTGTGCGATTGCTATGAAAAAGCAAAAAAAAAANAAAAAACGGATAAGAAAGGTAAAAAGAGAAAGAGGGAGAAGAGTGGTAGAGAACACGAGCGACACGTTTGCGTGGTTCGACTCATTTCATTCGGTAAACGGCAGAAAAGCATTTTTCTCGGAATCGTGGCACCGACACGCTGGAGCCCATTATCGGACAACGTGAGCCGTGGAAACAGCCTGGACGCTTTCTTGCGGTGAACTTTTCGGTGAAAAGGCGAGAGAGAAGGAGAGGGGAATGTGAGAGAGAAAGAGAGAGAGAAAGAGAGAGAGAGAGANNNAGTTTTCGAGCTCAAGTTGAACGCATAGCGTGTGCCGCATCCCTCACTTGGCAGCCAATATTGGTTCGCGCACATACACGCACACATACACACATATAGGACACATATACGATCTCGCTCGTGGAACGTGTCGGCTTCTCTGTGATGCCGCGACTCTCTCGCACACTCTCGACCGAGTAGAATGCCACTAACGCGCGGACACGCGTGTACCTACGTAGGTACACACGTAGGTACATACATACCTTTAAGAGGCTCCGTTTTCTATTATTTCTCGAGCGAGCAACCTTCTCCTTTCTCCTATTTCACGAAAGAAAGGCATTTGTTTTCTTCGTCCTCCGCTCGGTAGGTATACGAGCTCGTCTTGATCGTTTCCGAATATTGACTGGCTCTAGTCGTAGGGTAATTTTCATCGTTGCAATCTAAAAGTAGAGAAAGGAACTTCCTAGGGACTTTTTCGCAAAGGTCTGTGACTCGTCTCGCTCGTCATTGAAATTCCAGGGAAATCTCTATGATGCGTGCACGAATAGATTCACGATGTCTACGCAACCGAGACCCTTTCCATGTCGCGTATTCATACGGTGCGCGAACATATCATCCCCCCCCCTCCACCACCCCTCTTTGTCGCATTACAAATTATTCATGCAAGATTCAATAAAGTTCGATACTTGTTGCACCGTGTGTGTATATCCGGTAGATTAGCTTGTAAATCATGCCCTCGAGTAGCATTTGCATGGGACGCATTTAACGGGGAGGGGGGGTGCGCACTCCATCATGGCGGATTGATTGTCGGCGAGAGCGATGAAAGAGAAACGCGGGATAGAAACACAGAGATAGAGATAGAGAGATAGCAACGTGCCCGAAGTGAAAGAAGTCGGCGGCCTCGGTATATGCATACGTTCATCGATATTTCACCATCCCGCGTATGTATATGCATCGGGTCTCTGTCATCGCGAATGCATATCGATGGGCATCTATCCATCGTTCGGAAGCGGCTCGAAAATGGACCGTTGAATTCTTCGTTAAACGTTAGCGCTTTATAAACGCTTTTTACTAACGTACGTATATCGTCGATACCTTTCGTTTGTGCCGTTGAAGGCTCTTCGGTGTTTCGGAAGTTCTATCTTCTCCGGGAACGCTTCGATATCCATTCGAACCTTCGAGTAATTAATATCGATTCGTTCTCGTAAATAATTTCGTAGAGGGAAGATACAGGTGTACTTAAAATTGACATCCGGTCTTCAAGTCGTCCTGCCGTCCATAGATTAGCTAACGAAATATTCATTTTCCTTCCATTCGAATCGTATAATCAGGCTAAAACGAGGAAAGAAGGAAAGAGGGATGGAAAGAGACAAAGTAAAAAAAAAAAAAAATAAAAAAAAAA
>JAIFRP010000007.1:1185717-1196344 GCA_032403825.1 Odynerus spinipes | reverse complement strand
TTGAAGTGTACACGCGAGGAGGCACGAGGTATATGTGACATCGTGATAAATTGCAGTTCATCCGATGATTCAAGTACCGAACCAACTTGTTGGAGCTCCGACTGGAACTAACGTCACGCTGGTCTGCCACGTAGAAGCATCACCCCAAGCCATTAATTATTGGACTCGCGAATCGGGTAAGGGCCCACTGGTTATCCGTATCTCCTTGTCTTCGTTTGCCACCGAGTGGCAAACTGTTGCCCGGTGTATAACAAATTAGTGGTAGATAGAACGTTGTTGTTTTTTTTTTTAAAAACGAAAAAGACTAAAGAAAAACAACGAGACACGGAGAATGGTGATAGTTATTTTTGCGAACACCCGTGTTCCCTTTGTTTGTTCACCCAGGCGAGATGATCATCACCAACAGCAAATACGCGATGTCCGAAACGAAGACTTCCTCGTACAGCGTGCACATGAAGCTGGTGATCATGAATCTCCAGAAGCAAGATCTCGGTGGGTACAAGTGCATCTCGAAAAACTCGATCGGAGAAGCGGAGGGTAACATCAGACTTTACGGTGAGTTCTTCTCTACCGGGTAATACCTTGATAACGGTAAAAACACATCGTAAAGTTCGCGCCGTGAGTTGAAGAGTTCGAGAGTTTCCCCAGGACGACGACGACGAGGACGACGACGGCGGACGTAAAACAGCGTATCCTCTAGCACCGACCCTTCGCCACTCTTCGTCCTTGCTCCAGCATCCTTTTCCATGCATCGCTTAGCGAGCAAGTCCCGTGACGCGACACTGGCTTTACGGGAATCTTGAAAAAAGCTATTAATCGGTAGCACGTCCTCGCGTATGCTACCGGCAACAAACTTTTTCCCTTTTTTCTTTACTCGCAAACGAGAGATTAGAATCTATCTTCGTTAAGTCGATTAAATTAGAGGAAGAGTTCGGAATAAATCTCGATGGCGGCGGCGTTCTCTTTTTCTTTCATTCCCGAACGTGGGAGATAATAAAAAACAACTCGTAACGAGCCACGCACCCACGAGAAACGAAGAGAGAAAGAGAGAGAGAGAGAGAGAGAGAGAGAGAGACGATAGTGTAAAAAAAAGCGGACGAACCATCGTTCGATCAATTTCACCCGAAATCAATACTCGTTCCACCTTAAAAATATACATCGCTCTCGGGCGTGTATATTTCGGATGATATAATCCAAGCGTACAAGGGTAGAACGCGCGCGTAGAAATTGAACGGCTCGTTGCAACAGGTTTATCGGGGGGTTACAATCGAAACGTTTCGCGCGTTTCCCTGCGTTGCGTGCGTGCGTGCGTGCGTGCATGCGTGGAAGATTATTTTACATAGGGAAATAGAATGGGAAGAGAGAAAAAGGAAGGGGAAGTAGAGTCGGGTGGTGGGAAAAAAACAATGACCGCTTGCGGGAGCGAAAAGAGAGGGTGAAGCGAAGTCACGCGATGAGCTAAGCTGCGCGGGATTAGCCGCGATGTATACGGGGTGTCTTATTTTAATCGATCGGGAAAATAAACGGTTGAAATTCTTTTTTTTATTTTTACACTTCTTCAATTTTTCTTTTTTTTTTTTTTAATTATTCAGAGCACGGTAAAGCAGATTTGAGTCTTGCAGCCGTTTGAATTTCCGCGGGAATATATTTAAAAGCGTCACTTACAATCTAGACGATAGTCGTGTGCTTTGATCGAAACGAACCACCCTATATAGAAAAAGACCAGGGATCGAAGGTCGAGGATTTTCCCCTGCCGGCCGCGTCATGTCCCGGTCTAAAAGTCCGCGAAACAATATCCTCGGAACATCTCGCGGCTCCTCTTACCTCTCACTCTCCTTGGAATCCTCGGACAGCGTCAGGCTTCTTCGTATTAGTTATCGTTTATCAGGCTACCCGCGAAGAAAAGCAAGGGCTCGTGCGGCGCGCCGCTACGAGGGGAATTGGCTGAGCCATCTGTTGCCAGACATGATCGATAAAAGTCCGCCAAGTGTTATCAGTGCTAAACTGCTATTTCGACGAGCTGCCGCGCACGTTTTCTCTTAGCACCTCCCACACTCCTTCCCCCTCTTTCTCCCTCTCTCTCTCTCTCTCTCTCTATCTCTATCTATCTATCTCTATCTCTGTCTCTCTTTCTCTCTTCCTCTCGGATATTCTCGGTTATCCTCTCAACGTATTCTACCTACGTTTTATCCTCTCCTTCTCTTACCTCCCCCCTCACCCTCTCTTCCTCTCTCTCTTTCTCTCTCTCACTCTTTCATACACATACACACACGTAGACACGATTTACGAAGAGATACACGAGCGCCGAAAGCACGCGAGCACATACGTAAAGCTACGCGATAAATTGAATCGGGATTCCTTGTCAAAGAGGAATTCCTCTCGCGCTCGTACGTGCGCGGTGACGCGGAGCATGAAACGCGGTCGCGCGCGCGCGCGCGCGCTCGAGTTCGAGCTAGCGGAAAAAATAATATTCGACGATGCACGAACGACTGTCTACTACTATCATCACCACCACCACCGCCCTTCACCCTCGTCTCGTTTTTACTCTCGTTTTACCGAAGTAACGTTTTTGACGCACCCTGCGTGCCTATTCACGCAACAACAACAACAACCACAACAATTACAACAATGGAGACGACCAATTGTATACTCGACCATCCATTTTCTTTGTACATTTCTTCTTCGCAAATTCACAGACATGGAATTACCGAAACACTCGAAGAAGATCGGCGATCGTCGTCGAGATGACGAGGCGAACGAGTTGACGAACGATCGAGATCACAGGCTCAATCACATCTATCAGGGCTCTCTGAGGGAAGCTGGCTCCACTCTGGACCCGTCCGGCGTCGCGGAGGATTCCGCATCCTCGACGTCCTCGCCGGAAAGGTGCTCCGTCGTCATCCTTTGGGTCTTCCTTCATCTCGCGACAAATCGACTACTCGCCTGCACGTAAATCTCTTCGAGAGGGAAATCGTCGGAAATATCATCCGGAAGATTCGTTTGGTCCACCTGTGGATGAACAGTGAGATCGCGACGTTCGATCGTTAAGTCCATGAGAAATAACGATCTTTCTATTTTTTCTTTTCTTTTTTTTTGTTAAATTCTTTTCATAATTTTATCAAATAAATTTGTCGGTAGATATCGTGGTTAACGAATAAATAATTATTGGTCATAGGATTAAATCCGTCGATCGTCGTTAATCGCATAACGATCGCTATATCGTTCCGATAAATTACCGACGATACATTAAAAAAATATGAGCGGGAACGTTTTATCCATATTACATTATTTAATTAATTACGAACGAAAAACAACGTTAATCGCGGGACGCGCAGAAATGGAATTTCCTATATCGTTTTATGCGTCCTGATGTATTAAGTTATATTATTGTTTTGCGAATCGTTGATCCCATTAGAGAGAGCTCTCGTATTACTTTATTGATAGGACTCTGATAACGGTAAATGATTATTGGTTATAAATATAGTTTAGTGGTTACCGATTCATTGGGAAGATGGGGAAGATGATCACTCGATCGAAGATTAACCCTTTGCATTGTGACGTCACCTCTGACGTAATAATACTATTTTTTTTAATTTTTGAGTTACCTGTGATATGACATAAGTAGGGAACAAAATAACGAAATAACAATAAATAATATATTCATGCTTTCTCGCTATGCATATCTTACAAAGAAACGTTTTATTAAATGAGAATAGACCGAAAATAAATTAGAAAAAATAATACTAACGCAAAGGGTTTATAAAGAGTCGAAATAAAAATACAATCGATTATCTTTTCGGACAGCCAGGGCTAAAAAAAAGCAGATAGGAAAAAAATAAGTAAAATTTCGCGGGAAAGGAACGGTCGCCTTCCGATGGAAAAATAACGCTCGCAGTAGTAACGCTCGCTGCGGATAGCAGTTTTATTTTCACATAAAAGTGGAAAAATTCCTCACGGGAGGAAACGAAGCGTGCGGCATAGCCTGGACCCGGATTGATTGTTTTACTACGTGCACCCCTCGAAATGAACCGCGAGAGCGAGTCCGCTGGCACGACGTGCCTCTCTGTTCTTGAAGTCGAGCACAATTTCGTGGTACTTTAAGATAAATTCTTGCGAGAGTGGTATAGCCGACGAGTGGCGATAAGCTTCCAGCGAGAGGTAGAAGGCCGAGCCCTTCTCCTCTTTCTCCTGACCGTTTTTTACGATAACACATTTCTTTTCCTATCAGAAGTATAGTTCGAAGGATTGGCTCGCTACGCGAACGGGTTACACTTTTTATCGACCGTTCGTGGATTTAATAATTTACCATGAAGCGAGCCGCTCGGATTGAAATATTTGCCAAAAATAAATGAACACCAGATGTTAGCGTTCGATCGTCGATCGCGTATATAAACTTTGTAAACTGTTTGTATATATCCCGGTATACTCTTAAAAACGATTCACCCTTTATACGAGGTAGCGTGAGGTAATTTTCTCGAGACGACGACGGTGAGCGTAACGCGTTCTAAGACAAGGAGAGATCGTTAAACGAGGAAAACCGATTTCAACCGGTACGCGTGTATATGTCTCGTCTTTCCCACTGAAGATACATTTTCATTAGAGCGACTCTAATACTTCGGCACCGTTTACCGTCCCTTTTCTTTCGTTGAATTCGCGCGTATCAACGCTCCGCGTGTAGTTTCCCTAAGCGAAACGAATTCCCGCTGGGAACTCGAGTGCGCGGATTTAATCGCGTTTAACGAAATCTTTTTCGTTCGTGAAGAAGAGAGAGAAAGAGAGAGATAGAGAGAGAGAGAGAAAGAGAGAGATAGAGAGAGAGAGAGAAAGAGAGAGAGAGAGGAGAGAGAAAACAGCTCTCGCACCAGCAACGCGAATTTACTCACTGGAAGATTTACGCTCTCTCTCTCTCTCTCTCTCTCTCTCTCTCTCTCACCCGTTACTCGCGTAAACGAGTAATAATCGCCCCGTGGATACTCTAAAAGTACCTCTCCCCCACTTCTCCACCTACTCTTTCGCGTACCTATCTCTTTCTAATCTTCAAAGAGAGCGAGCGGCTGCATCTTTCGCGAAATATCCCCGCGAGAGATTTTACGATCCCACGGCTGTCCGAGAGATCGAGATTCCTTTAACTTTCTTTTGAACTTTCTTCCTAGCGTATAGGAGCTAACTCGCGTCGGGATCTTTTTGGATTAACAAATAAATGTCCCTCGAGTGTCGAGAGATTTCTCGGTTAATATCTTCTTCTTCTTTTTTTACGAAGTAATATTAAATTCATCATTTTTTATCTACTCTTTTTTTGCATGAAGTCGAAAGATCGTTATTCCTCGTTGGCGTAGGGCGATCCAACGTGCGGCAACGTGCTGATAGTACAATACTTAAACAATTAGTCGTATCCGTTGCTTACGCTTGACTGTTGTAAATAATGTCCAAAAATAATGTCGGCTTTTTCACGAGACACGCTCGGAGAAATAATAATAATACTAATAATAATAATGATAATGATAATGATAATAACGAAAGGAACCATCGTCCGGTAAGTTCATCATCGGATTCTTTTCCCTTTTTTTCTTCCATTTTCACGTCTCACGGACCTTCGAGTCGTTCTTGTCTCGTGTGTAAATTTACCCGACGAGAAGAAGAAGAAGAAAAAAGAAAGAGAAAGAGAGAAATAGGTAGGAAGGAAGGAAAACGAAGGGAAAGAAATCTCAGCCCATTAACACACACGTTAACGTGCCAAATCTATGCAAAGAACGCCGATGTACGCTTTGCAATTTCTTATGTCAAGAGAAAAGAAAGGGAACGATCAAAGCGTTTACGTTTTTACGTAGTAATCGTCTCGTTAAAAAGCGAAGCTCGTTTCATCGATTTTTTTTTTCTCTTCTCTTTTCTGTTTTCTTTTATCTAAACGAAAAAAAGTGTAGAAATTCGAGGTAAAAAAAGAACTCGACTTCTTATCGTCAAACTTCGACCACATGCGATAATCGGAGTCGATAATGAACATTTAACGTGCCCAGTCCGAGTTTAATATTTCAGGAACAGTAGCCTCTCGAAACGCGAACGATGATGAATGCTTAACATTGTAAAAGACGTTTTCCCGGTGTAACGCTTACAAAGTTCATTACGCGTCAGTCGTTTTGTTAATTATAGCCGATCGAGCTACGAGTTATTAAAAGCATGTACACGCGCTCGTATGCAAACGAACGTCGAGTGTATCGAAGCTCATCGATCGATCGATAAGTTAGCAGAATTTACGTGTCGATTGTAAAACATCCATGGAAATATTAATTTTGCGAATCGGACAAATGGAACGGGCTTCGTTAGCTAGTATTTTGTTGTAAATTATGTAGATTCAGGGCCTTCCATAAAAGAGCTCTCGCAGTTAGGGATCCTAGAAGAAGAAAAATGATCGAAAGTGCATAATCGTATCGCACTCTAGGATCCCTTCTCACAATTATGGTTTGTCGGCCCTCCGTACTTTTATTCGCGAGAGATCGAGTACCAAAAAGAGAGTGGAATACGAAAGTTCGTTTATAGATTGTATAAAAGTTTATTATTAACAAAGTTAACGAATTGTTGATCATAGATGTTGGCGAGAATTGTATTATTGATATAAAGCTGGCGAAGATGTATGATTNAAAAGGGGCGTTCAAAAAATTCCCAGAAAATGAGTGTCTTTTTTAAATTTGGGAATAAAACAAATATGATGGGGTTAAATCTAAATTATAGAAAACGTACGGTAAAATTTCCCATTGCTCGTATCGATTAATTATAAATATAGCATCTCGTTTACGAATAACAACTACTTTCCCGGAATTTTTTGGACACCCTACGTATATGTCATATTTTTGACGGACAACGTGTATCGCATATTACAGTGTGGTATGTGAACTAATGCAATGCTTAGATCGTAAGCGACGGATTAAAAGTAACAAAGTCTTACCCAGATCGGCCTTCTCGTATTATCACGAAAAACGAGGGTGTCGTTATCGGCTCGTGATAGTGAGACGATTTTTATTCATTCGCGAAAGTCTGCGTGGCTTCGATTGATTTTTTTTTTAAATTTATTTTTCTCTTTTTTCGTGATTCGTCGAATATGAATAAAGTATGGGGAAAAAAGTGAAGCGATCGTATAAATATTGTGTATATACATATAATATACATACGTACGTACATATATGCAAAGGACAGCTCTCGATATACATTGCCCGATAACAAAACGTATTACCGAGGAAACGCGTCCGCTTCGTTTCGTGATAAGACCAAATGTATGACTGTTTAATACATAAGAAAATTTAAAGAACGCATTCGTATATACACAGGAGACGAATATATGGCGAGAAGAAGGAGAAAATAAGGATTCAAATGGTAAAAATGCTTGGAAGCTGTCGAGGAGTTCGTACGAACCTGTAGTAAATAAAGTATAATATATATATATATAATATCGGACGATATAGACGTGTATATAATTGATTATACATAGACGAAGGGATGGAACCCGTGGGACAACGCGATTAAAACTTTGAATCAGAGCGAAAGGCGTTTTATCGTTTCGGAATTTCGGAAGGGTAGTCGCCACCCTTTTTATATCATTTTCAATCGCCGAAGGGGAGAGAAAAGTAAATTTTTTAATCCCTCTTCCGAAGACCGTGAAAAATAAATAATTCGGAAAACAATCGACGTATCGCCGTTCTGGTAAAACAATGACGCTATCTATTAGAAATCTTTGATATTTCTAACTTAGTGACAAATAGTACAGTCGCATCATTATTTTTTCGGAACGGCGATACACAAATCAGACTCTTAAGAAAAAATTAACGAAAAAAAAAGATCTCGATCATACAGATATATCACGAAAATTCTCGATTATCTCCATCGTTAACGATTTAGAGACTATCTACGAAAGAAAGTAAATGAAATTCTACATTTTTCCACGTAAATGCGAGAGATCGCCGCGCGGAGAGACGATCGATCGAAATTCATTCCCCTTTAATCGCGACTCATTTATTCCGGCGCGAACGATCCGGCGATCGTTTAATTTATTACACATTGTACTTATTACATCCGTCGAACGTATAAAAAAAGGGTAGAAAAAGAATTAAAAAAAAAGGAAGGAGGCGACGAGGATTCCGCGAGATAATAATATTAATAAGAATAAAAAAAATAAAAAATAAAGACAAAAAGATCGTCCCCTCTTTCGAACACAAAACGTTCGAGAACGAAACGGCGCATTGCACACTGTATAATAATCACGCACGTACATACATACACATATGTTACATACGATATACATACGATTAATCATACAAATGCTTATGCGTCGGTGTAATTAATTACTGTTCCTCCCCTCTCTCATCCCCGACCACGAACGAGCCACGCTCTCTTGTAATATCATTTACGGAAAGGAAACTTGTACCAAGCGAGCTCTCGATTTTGCCGAGCCGTGAGCACGAAAGCAAAGGTATATATACATGTATGTACATATAATACACACGTACACAGAGAGAGAGAGAGAGAGAGAGACACACACAAACGGAGAGACAGAAAACCAGAAACGAATATTAAACGTACGAGTATGCGCATACGCTTATATATACCTATATATGTATATACATTACGCGTAGTCGAATAAAGAGACAATTACTGTAAATCCTTTCTGCGTTTACTTCGATCTCTTTTTTTTTATTATTACAGACGATCCATCCTCCCCCGTATACCTAGCGGCTATTTCACGAATTATTCTCATCTTCCAGAGCAACAAGAGACGAGTGAGAAACCAAGAATGAAAGGACGAACATCGATATATCGAGTTTACCCACAATTACCCTTTATGTCGATAAAGTAAATCGCAGCTTTCGCCGTTCTCCGATATCGTACGGGGAACATCGGCGATTATTTAATCTAACGAGCCATTGTAAATCATAAATTTCGGATCGGGTGGAAGTAGTAGGCGGGTACCGAAGCAAATCATTATAACGTGCCGGACGCGTTCGATTTTCATTATTTACCGGAGTCGTTCGTATTTCGCTGCTTGTACGGAAAGTTCGTTACGATTTCCAATAGATTTTGGTATTAATGTCCCAATACGGGACGAGTGCGCGTAATACCGAGCATTACATATATTACGCGAAGGGAAATTTTTCGACGAATAATACACCTCCGTAATGAGTGTATGTATATCTACGTACCTACCCACCTACCTATTGTACATTATGTAAAATTGTAATTCGCGAGGGTGGCAAAGCTCGACATCGGCCAAGTAAATTGCAAGTGTCCGCTACCTGTGGCCTCGGATGTGACCTCGATGATTATTCAATTTAATGAGCCATTGTAGACGGCCTCTGAAACGTGACGTTTACACCGCAACCCGTTTGCAGACTTCGATCGGTCGTTCGTGCTTAACGAGTTCGCGAGAGTCTCGCTAGCACCCACATACACACACGTACCTTTGGAATTTCGATCCGATGACGAGCACGCAACACGACTCGACGGATAATTAGTAGACACTTGGAATCGAATTAATCCGTGATACGAATTATCCGTGGGACCATTAATTAAGAAGCTAGCACGTGTGGGTAAGCGAACGCGCGAGAGAGATGGAAGGGGGGAGAGGGAGATGGAACGAGTGGACACGTGGGATTTGGAGAGGTTAGAAAAATCGTTGATTCCTAGGAGCTGATCGAAAAGGGCAAAAGGGAAGCAGCAAGAGAGGGCATCAGCTTCTTCGAGAAGGAACGAAGGAAGGAAAGGAACGATCCTGGCTGATAGGTATAGATCGACCGAACGAGTCATTTCGAGGCTGGTCACGAACGGGCCGGATGGCCCAGCTTCGGCCTTTTCTCTTTCTCTCTCACTCTCTCACATTCACTTTCAGACACACACGCGTATACTTTGCTCCTCCTCGCTTCTTTCAACGACAGCCTCTGGCGAGTGCTCGTTCGAAAGAGGGAGGGGGAAAGGAAGAGGGAAAGCTGGAAAAAGGGTTGGCTCGTTAATCCAGATCGGCGAGAGAACGGTGGATGAGGGAAAACGTGAGAGCAAGAGCAAGAGAGAGAGGGGGGAGAGAAAGGAAGAGGCTTTCGGACGTCGATGACGGTGAACGGCTGTCGATGTGAGCGAGAGAGGACTAAAAGAGGAGGCTGAGGAGGAAGAGAGTGCGCGGGGTTCGGCCTTTGAAAGGAGGGCCGATATTGTAAGTGGCTGCGAATCCTTTATAACTGAGAGAGAACTCGTGGGCGGAAGGGCGAGCTTGGAATTTTTGATGTAGTAGCAGGCAGATATGAATATCGGAAAGTTCCCAAAGGAATTCCGTAAGGAGGGAATCTGGAAGTGAGAGAGGGTGCCTGGCTACGGCAACTTTGAGAAATCGCCGAGGAACCGATAAACTTCGCGCCAAACAAACAACGCGATCCGGTGGGCTGATACACCTTTGACTATCGATAAGGTGAACGTGCGAGAGAGAGAGAGAGAGAGAGAGAGGAGAGGAGAGAGAGAGCGAGAAAGAGATAGAGAGAAAAGTAGAGAAAATTCGACATACAATTTTTTAACGTTCCTTTTTTTATAACGAGTATTACGATAATGAGTAATTTTACCATGTATATTTTAATGCGAACCTTCGAAGAATTCCACC
>JAIFRP010000007.1:1093562-1166184 GCA_032403825.1 Odynerus spinipes | reverse complement strand
CTCGTTAGGGCTCGAAGGGTAAGCTGCGCGATGCTGGTGGTAAATAGGGAGGAGGAGGAGGAGGAGGAGGTAACTTGTTCCATGCAGCATCCACCGCTAGCTTTCTCTCGCGAACTCGCGCGAATATTTAGTTACCGTGGACCGTACTCGTTACCGTTTCATCTCCTTCCGCTATGTACGTGCGACGATTCCTTGAATCCTCCTCCTTCTCCTACTTCTCCTCCTCTTTCTTCTTCGCCATCTACGCTGCTTCGACCTACCCCCTCCTCCCCCCTTTACGTATATTCCTTTCTCGCTGATCGACATCTCGAGCACGTCTCACCTGTAAAATGCAAAACGCGAGACGTCTCCTTTCTCTGTCTGTTTCTCTCTTTTCCATCCCCCTCCTTATTCTCTCTCTCTCTCTCTCTTTTTCTCTGTTGCTACTTTCTCTTTGGGCATTCGATATCTACGAGACGCGCTCTCGTTAACTCGAGCAGAAATAATATTACTTTATCTTCGAAAGTTCGTTGCCGAGGAGCGGGCGAGTCACTCGCCGGAAGAAAGTTGCGAGCTTCGAGGGGTTGACTCGTACCAACTCACCCCCCTCCCTTTTTTCACACTCTCTCTCTCTCTCTCTCTCTTTCTCTTTCGCTGTCTCTTTCTCTCGTTCTCAATGGCCGACGCTGATGGCGTCGAAACGGTCGTTTCACTCGCGGCCGGTCTTTCAGGATCTCTCGAAATTATCAGACGGCGTGCTCGGCCGAGCAATGTGCTCGCTGGCTCTCGCAAAAAAACTCTTTTTAGAAACGGTGAGACCGACTCGTCGCCGTCGTCGTCCGTCTATATCTCGAGCGTTAGCGGCACTTCTCGTATTATTTGTTGTTAAGTGCATAAAAGCTTTTTTTCGAGGACTTAATACAAGCTCTCCGGTAATAGCAGGGCGTTATTGTGTTCGCCGGGTGGCGAGTAGTAAAAGTGAGAGAGAGAGAGTGAGAGAGAGAGAGAGAGAGGTAGTGTACAGCCGGCTTACCCAAAGTGTCTCCTACTTTTCGGTACTACAGGAAAAACGCCTCCCCCGACCACCTTTTATGGATTCTTTGTGCCGGCGCGATTACGTACGCCACCCCTAAGATCACCGCTACCTCCCCTCTCTTTCTCCCAGCTTTTCCACTGACGTCTCCTTCGCACTCGCATATATGCATCCTCCCTCCTCTGCCCCATACGTTTCGCACCTCCATTCGAGACATTATTTACGACGATACACGGTCGAATATGCGCTACGTTTGTTCCGGCCATCTCTTTTTCTCTTTCTCCCTCTCTCTCTCTCTCTCTCTCTCTCTCTCTCTTTGCTCTTATTGCCCACTCGTTAACCCCCTCGGACGAATGGGTTCTGGCTTCTCTCGCTTAGGGGGGTGAACGTATGTACGTACGTGCGGTGGTGGTGAGCGTACGGGAAAAACGGGTTGCTAGATTGCGCGATGTGTGTGCTCGTCGATCTGATAAAAGAGGAAAAGGAGAAACGGTAATGACGGAGAACTGGCGAGAAGAAATATCGTTTGAAAGAATTGTAGAAAAAAAAGAAGAAGGAAAGAGAGAAAGAGGCGTGAAGAGATGGAGAAGTTTTTAATACGTAAAGTTTATTTTATTTATTTTTTTCCTCTCGTATTAAACATCGACGAACTTACGCGTAGATAAATTTAACCCGAACGATGGATCTATTTTTTGATATATTTTGATGTTCCGTCCGTAGATCACGAAGAAATTTCATTGACGAATTTTCGCATAGACATAGCGGGTGAATGTTCATTGACGAATTTCTACGCAGACTCGTGGAGGTTTCATTGACGATCTTTAGCGTAGATATATAGAGTATTCATTGACGAATCTTTGCGTAGAAGTATAGTGCACTCTCGTTCGTTGACGAACTCGTCCGTAGATATTTTGATTTTGTATGTTACCATATAATTCTATGCGCGTTTTAGAAACATATAAAATCTATATTTTGGATGTACGTGAAGATTACGTGGCTTAAAGTATCGGATCGTGTCGAGCGTGATTATTACGGTTTCCATCTAGTCTTAATCTTAATCGGCGAATACTTACCCTCCTTCCGTGAAAATGTTTCTTTTAACGACTTCGAGTGAACTCAAAATTTACAAATCGTAATTACAAGTTGTATTTAACATTATAACTGCTACACACGTAGATCACCTATTAATTAAGCAACGTCGTATTTCTTGTCTAGCGAAGGTTCCTACAAATGATACATTAGTAACGTGCGTGGGACTCGCAGCCTACACATTATACTGTAACCAAAGGTATTTTATGTATAGTATAAATCGTAAATCGATTAACGTTGCACATATTACAACATTTATTTAACTAAACCCATCTTTTTTGCCTCCACTTCGTAAATCAATAACCTCCACATTTTAACTACAAACACTTCGGCTTCTTCGTCTAATACCTGCAACAAACGTGTAACTTATAGAATCTGCGTCATCGTTTCAACGAAACAACTGGTAATTCTGACGAATATAAGATACGTACCATTTGTACATCATCGAGTATACCTTGCGGAGAGCTACCTGCCATAACTTTGCTGCATATAAAATCGACCAAAGTCGGTTCTGGTTCTCCAATATATTCGATGATTTTTTTATTGATCCACGGTCTTATTCTCTTCTCCATTAATGTCTAAAAACAGATCAGAAGTATAACGACAAAATTCCGCGATACGATCCGATAAAAATCATACGTATGGATACCAACATTGTCTATTACAGCCCAATCAAGCTGATATCCGAACAGAGCGTTCTTGTCGGTAGGAATTTTGTCGATGAGAGACTTTATGTGTTTCCGTTTTTCTTCTTGGCTCTTTGTGTTTTCTTCTTTGCCAGATTTAGGAGTCTCCTCACTGGCCTTTTTCTTTTTCTCGTCGCCGTAATCTATAATAGAAACGAAAAAACTAGATTACACGATGATCATCGATTATTCATCGATCGAAAGTATCGATAAACTTACCTAGAGGAACTAGTTTCCGTTTCTTCGCATTGTTAGTACCATCGTCGTCGTCGTCGTTATTAAAAACATCCTTGACGTCGATGCGACCTTTTTTTCTCGTTTGATTTGTCTGTTGAGAGTTCGCATTGACGGTCGTACCAGGACTAGCTGGAGTTTTGTTACCGACGTTGTGTTCTCCCCGAGTGCCACCGCTTCCCATCGCGAAAGGAACAAAATTGCCTGGCCGAAACAAAAAAGTCACATTAATAAAAATATAGGTAAGAAAAAACTACTTAAATAAATAATCTTCTTCCTATCCATATAGAGATCTCTCAAATTGAAAACCTACTGCCGCTTGTTTTTTCCGGCTCACTGACAAGGGACATACGCGAATCCTCATCCAACGACGGTGGGATCGACTGAGCGGGTGTCCCAACGGATTGATGCATGGGTGAGGACCTTGTGTCTTTCTGACTCTCGCGATCAGCCTCGACGATCAGTTCTTCGTTTTCCTCGCCATCGCGATGGTGATTCTGGTGATGACGATGATGCCGGCGATGATGATGATGATGACGAGGTGGTGTTCTCGAGGGTGCCTCCGGCTGAGAGGCGTCATCGAACTGGACACCGTCGTCGCTGTCGCTTTCGATTGGCTCGGTTTCTATGGGCGGCATTACTTCTTTCTCCTTTTTCACGACTTTCTCGTCTTCCTCGTCGATTATCGTGATCACAGGCTTAGGCTTATACTGTTCCTCCCTTTCTGCCTTTAGCTGGAAAGTAGAAAAAAAAATAAATAAATGAACGGTCTCGTGAAAGGAGGAGGAGAGTGTTCAAAATCAGATTGATCAAAAATTTACCCTCTCGAATTCGGCAGCGGGATCAGGATGCGAGGCATCAGCGTAAAGCTTGTCTCTAAGTCGCTGCAACTCCTGTCGTTCGGCACAACGATCTCTCGAGTCAGCCTCAGCCTCCAAAGCGCGTTCCTCCAAACGTCGAGACAATTCCTTGCCCTTATAATACTTGGCATCGTCACGATCGTCGTCGTAATCCTCGAGGAACTCCTTCAGCCGCTTGGCCTCGCGTTCTCTCGCCTCTCGCTTTGCCCTACGCTTCTCAGCCTCCTTTTCGTACTCCTTTTGCTTCCGACGCTCTCGAGTTTCCCATGCTCGTAGACGTTCCTGATAAGCCGCCTCCTTTTCTCTCGCTCTCCTCTCGTTTTTCTTTCTCTCCTTGGCTTCCTCCTCTTCCTCCCTCTCCCTCATTATTTCTCTTTCCGTTTTTCGAGCCTCCTCTCTCTCCCGTTCTCTCTCTCGCTCCCTGTCTCGTTCCCTTTCTCTATCTCTCTCCCGTTCTCTTTCTCGTTCCCTCTCGCGATCGCGATCCCGCTCTCGATCTCGCTCTCGATCTCTCTCGCGGTCTCTCTCCCTGTCGCGATCCCTCTCGCTTCTTTGCCGATCTCTCTCGCGTTCTTTGGATCTGTGGGGCGAGGAGAAACGTGGAAATTTATTTGTATATTATTTATTTTATAACAATATTTGTTTTACAAGTCTTACCTCGACTTTGAACGACGTTTATCCCTTCTGCTGCTACCCGTACTACTACTTCGTCCTTTGTGAGACGTAGGACTACCAGGCTCGCCCTCCTGATCATCTTTGTTCGCGCCATCCTCCTCGCGCCTATCTCTACGTTCCTTTTCGCGTTTCTCACGCTCCTCCTTCTCGACCGCTTCTTTTTTCCGTTTTACCTGGGCCTTTTCCTCTTCCTGCTTCTATAAAACACAAGAACACCAGAAAGATGAGACCGGATCGAGCCGAAACAAGTTTATCGGACTGATGTAAGAATTTAATTAAGAAACTAGCAATCGTATTTCGGCGTATAAAAAGAAAAGAAAAATTTGGGTAAACGAGTCGTTCTATTGACCACAATTCTGGTGTAGAATAAAATATACAAAGCTTTTGTTAGCTAATTTGTACGAGCGGTGAAAGGTTTGTTAAAGTTACGAATCTATTAAAATTTTGCTCACTGTCCAGCAAAACGATGCGATCGCGCATCAGCTTTTACTAGAAATTTTGAAAATTGATCCGTATCATCTTCACGTCAACGAACGATTACTAGTTGGACAATGATTCATTATTGGACATTATTTTATAAGACTTTTCGTGTCAATGATGTATACTCACTCCACTGGAGCATGCTCGTTCAGCACCATCTTACACGTAATCTCGTTTACATATCAATTACCTAAGTGCAGGTACAAATTTTTGGAACAAGCATATAATTTTTCTTACATTCTACTTAAACCTAAATACCTTAAAACTAACAGACGCATCGTAGAGGCCACCCAATGTACTTACAACATTGCAAATGTGCCTGTAAACAGATTCTCTAATACTATATAGGAATAATAGTTGAAAGGGGTGAATAATAAGAATTCTTTTCCAAATTCAATAATTATTAGAAAATATTATACCAATCAGAAGCGAAGTCATCATGGAGAAGGGTATCCATCAAAACATCATTTGCATTTGCCAAGAAATTGTCACACGTCTGTCAACATTGTTTTCCTCTGGTTATGGTTATACGCGGCAGCTGATGCAGCAAACTGTTGGATATCAAATGCACAATAGTTTGCTCACCCTTATCTTTCCGTGTTACCCACAAATCGACTTAGAAATAGATTAGTATGCTTCACCCTTATTTGATACACTAGTACTGATAACACTGATAGATTACTGTTTGGAGAGTCATTACCGTTATTGCTAATATTGTCAGTGCTACTGGAAAAAAAATATTGAATTTTGAACATCAGATAATCTGTTACATAAATCAAAGCCGTTTGCAAAATAAATTCATAAAATTTAAGATTACAAAATTTTATCCTTATGAAGAGAAAATAAAATTATATTAAATGGGAAATTTGTTGTACATGTTTAAAAGGACAATTTAAAACAATTATTTTACTCGTGAACTGTTATAATCTCCACACAGTAATCTATAGTTTTAAGCTATTAATTATAATGGAACTGAGTGCATAAAAGTAGATGCACATGTGAGGAAAAAATAGATTCTTGAAATACGGAATATCAATGACCAAAGGGATTCAGACGGGCAGTTGACTAGCAAAACTACAAGAACCGAATGGCTGTGTTTGCTCATGGTTGT
This sequence comes from Odynerus spinipes, assembly GCA_032403825.1. Lineage (NCBI taxonomy): Eukaryota > Metazoa > Arthropoda > Insecta > Hymenoptera > Vespidae > Odynerus > Odynerus spinipes. The sequence continues at coordinate 1,160,037 of JAIFRP010000007.1, read as the reverse complement.
GGAGTTTACTCACGGTGTGAAGTTGACTTGGTCAGTCAGTGTGGTGGTACCGGAGAATGGAGGAGCGCGCACCTAGGTACTACGTACATGTCTGATCGAGACGCTGACAGAAGCTGTTTACACAAAATAAAGACAACAACTGAACAGTCGCCATTGTGATGATAAAATCATTTCATTGTGTAAAACGTTCGCAAACTCTCGTTCCTATTAATATTCTATCTAAAGAGACGTTAAGTTGTCAGCGTCTAACTATTGCTTGTCCTACACAGTAACCGGTAATAGCCTATACTGCCATTAATGGAATTCCAATGTACTACACATTAGTATAGACACACAAGATAAATTCTGGTATTAACAACCGTTGATAGCATTTAAATTGAAGAAAAAATTTCAAATAGTACTTTTCCTTGAAATGAAGAATCTATGTTCAATACGAAGATAACTAACTTCCTACAAAAATTTCCCTGGATATTAGACATGCCCGCTTTTATAATAATAATGCTATCAGTATCGCAGCCTGATATATCTATATATAAAAGTTGATAAAATGATATTTTTGCCAAATGAAGTGCAGCTTTCCATACAGTCTAAATGTAAAAACTACAAAATAGTACAAAACTATCTGTAATGAATCAATATGATTTCCAATGGAAACAAAACGCATGTTAATTATGTGATGTCGGCGTGTTGGGGAGAGTTAAGATTCCCCTGCCTTAATTTTGCTCATTTCTTGTTTTCATGTTTTGTTGGTTGGATATACTCTGACTTACCGACGAGGCTGCAGCTGCCTGCGAAAATACGAGGGATGTGCTGTGATTGACTCCCTTCAGAGCCAATGAGTGAGTGAAAGGGTGGTCCCCACACACAGCATTCCTAGGCGTGTGCGTTTGCTGTGTGCGACGCACGCTGCCTGTTATTATAATTATAGCAACGAGTCACGGCTCCAATTATTTAGAGCTAAGATAGCACACACGCGCTTTACCACAAAGTACTTAAAAACTATACTTTATTTCTAAATACTTATTGTCCATCTTGTATATCCAAATGCATTATATATAAAAGTTTATGCATATGCTGTGAGCTTAATTTCATCAACTAATATGAAATATAAACGTAATCGGGCATACAGAATCTCTTTACAGCATTAGGATTTCCTACCACCAATTTTTTCAATTTGTCACAATGATGAAAATATTTAAATGCATTCTTGGCATTAAATAACATATGGTTGAAGAATTTCTCTCAAAATTCTTGGAAGATCTTAGTTATAAAATAAGAATGTATTTTGCTCTCATGCACGAGCAAGATACATTAAATTATATTAGTAAAACAAAATTGTGAAACACATTTAAATTTGTATTTAAATTAATGCGTTATATGTATGGAAAGAAATGATGTTTGATATAGTTGTCCTTTTTAAATTATGTACAAATGTTTTGGTTAAATTGTAAATGCATTTAAAATATTGTTCCAAATTTTTTATAAGTGTATTAGTCTATGATTACGAAAATATAGTAAAGAGATATTTTTAAATATTTGTCTAATACAATCAAAGATCAAAATAAATAAGAAATGTAATTGGACATCAGAAAGATAGATCCCTATCAGTAAAAGAAACATAATTATGATACTAGAATTTTCAAGCTTCACAGATAAGAATTATGCATAAAGAGTAACAAATTGTGTGCTTTGAAATTCTTTTAGTTATTCTGTACCCCAATCAACATGCCGTATTTCATAGCGCCTTCAAATTTGATATACTCAAAAACAGGAGCAAAGAAATAGGAATTAAATCAAAAGAAATGTCATATTGCATATATCAAAATAATTACCTTCATCACTTCCCGGAATTTGCCAATTTCTCTGGTTATTAAGTCTCTTTTACTCTCCTCAATTTCTGCATCATCCAAATTTAGAGACTTGGCGACCATTTTAGTTTGATGTTCTTCTATTAATTTTGTACCATAAATTTGTATTATATATCTCATTACATTAAATCCAAATCATGATAAAATGAAGTTGATGATTACCTGGTGCAACTTGTGCCATTTCTAAATCTGCTGCATGTTCTGCGATAATTTGATTAATACGTGCTAATGCATCTGCATCTACCACTCTCATTCCTTCATCCATGTAATCTTCACCTTCTTCTCCTTCTGTACCTTCTGTAGGTGTTTCATCTTGTAAAGGTGATTGACCTCCTCTAAGTTTCTTCCTTCTCTCAGCTACAAAAATTATAACATAAAAATATTTATGTTCATAGTTATACATATATGAATATAAACATATTGCAAGAGATTTATATACCTTTAAATTGATCCAATACCACTTTAGCTTTAGCATCCACTTTAACAACAAGTTTTTTTGTGCCTATTTCCATGTCATGTAATAATCTTACTGCTCTTAATCCTGCATCTGGACCAGCAAATTCACAGAATCCAAAAGCTTGTACTCTTTTCCACGAAAGAACGTGACCACACGCACCCAAGATATGTCGTATCATTACATCTGGTGCTCTGTCCATTATATTGCCAATAAAGACTGTAACTGGTGGTCCAGATTCTCTCTCACGACGACGATTGTTATCGTGCCGATTTTGATTGCGTGCATAACGTACGGCTGGTGCTGAGGTCTGCATCGCAGATACGGGTGTTGGAATCATCTATGTTTTATAAATGGTAGCTTTCTTAATAATGCACATTTCTACTCATGCACTGCATAGTGTCCCCTCCCATTAATTGTGCATTAGTTTGCGTTCTATCTCTTGCTGTACACTTGAACATCAGGTACTAAAAATTGTTCCTACATCGTTTTGCTCGTGCAAATGAGAATTAATTGAAGAGACATTCGCATGCTATATATTTAACTTGTACAGTATATCTGTAGTAATCTCAAAAGTTTATTCATTTATTATGCAATTATCAACAAATTTGGCATAGAAACAACTTTATGTTTGATAGAATACAAATGGTTATATCATTACAACATATAGAAAGGTCCATAAGCAGACTCATTAGTAATTATAAATGAACCTAAGCTCTACCTACTTAAAGCAAAAAAAAAATATTACGTTCAACTAAAATATATGCATGCCTACGTAAATATACCTTTGTTATTTGCATTTAATCCAAGATATATTCACTGTAGAGAATGTATAATTTTTTCATATAGAAAAAGTCTCCTTTTTATATTTATTCGCATACTAAGTAAAAACTTTGTCATTAAAGAATTGAATCATAAGTGTACAACAGTCTGATTACAAAGAAAATAAAAATATAATTACTTTATACCATTATCATAATAAAATGAAGTTGTAACAATGACATATTTATAATCATGAAAAATATAATATAAATGTCAAAAAATATAACAGAACAACATAGAAAGCAATAAAATACTATATTATAGAAACTGCAACATGAAAAGGTAAAGTTTCAGAGAAAGTAACACAGAAGTGTGCGACTAACACTGATAAAACGAGTCATGCAAAGGTGTAATGAAATAAAGTTAGATAGATACTTACATGAGCCATGGGCATTACACCACCGATAATTGGCGGTGGTGCACCAACCATATATGGCATGGGAGGCATGCCTGGTATACCCATGGGAGGTTGTCCAGGATAAGACATAATGTAGTTTAACTTAAATTATGGCAGTGCACGACCTGCAAAAGAAGTGACATGTAATACCACATATTACATCGTAGTCATAGTCACGCATAAAATATAAAAAATCACATAAGCATTTTACATTGATAACGTATTGCCTATACAAATGCAAAATATATGATACAATTACTTTATATTGTCAAGAACAAATCGATACCTTCGAACGATCGACAAACTTTCGAATGATTTTTAATTCGCAACATTCCTTTTAAAACAGATTAAGTATTTAATTACTGAAAAAAGTATACTGAAATACATTACGCTTGTATCGACGAAAAGTGAACGAATAATTAAAAAAGTTCAATAATAAATCAATTAACACTTTTATACGAAAAAGAAAAACAAAAATTCACAAAGTTGCATTTTTGATACCGATCGCGTTTTGATGCCAGATCAAAGAATAATGGATGCCTTTGGATCCTAACCATTAAAGCAACGAAGCGCGGAAACACACCGTTCTTCTTTGTACTTACACAAGAAATTCGAAAACGTAAAAATAATGTAAATCATTGTTTCACAAAAGTTCGCGTCATCTTAAGAAAAAGATGCCAATAATGAGCGAAATATTGCAGCGTAAATTAAATTTCAACGACCACAGAGCAATCACGTCGGACTTCCTCCATTAAAGCTTCATATACCACCATTGTGAAAGACAGTTCACAAGCAGGGTCGCCAATATAATAGCAGGGAATTTTAATTTTGTTTTGTTTTAGTGACAATTCCTCGAATAGCATCGTGAATATGAATGAGTAAATAATAATAATAGTATTATTTAACAAAGTTGCTCGCGCTTAATTTTGACACGATTAATTTGAAAATATTGTGTAATTAATCAATTCGATCCAGATAATTCTTGTTGAACACGTGCATGAAGAAATACAGAGTATTGCTTTTGAAGTTGTGTAAAATCTATTTGCTTTTTCAAATACAAAAGAGCATACAATTTTCTTCCCAGAATATTGCTTTATTATCGGTAAAATTTTGATCTGATCTCGATTAAATATTTTTTGAATAATATAAACTAATATTTACAAGATGGCGCTTCGAATCTTCAATGATTCTTTTCGTCTTCCGCTCTATTCGACATTTTCTAGTTTGGTTTATGAAATGGCAGTGCAATGTATTGTAAAGTTGAATGGCGTACATCCACGCTAAACCGTTAACGTTTAAAGAAAACAAAGTGGATAATTGTATATTGTTCAGTGATTAAAGTTTTAACTGGAAAATATCATTTACAATTTTTGTACACAATACCTCACGCAATATCATTGGCAGGAAAAAAGAGAATTATTTATTTGTTATCCATCATCAAACAGTCGTAGAATCTCTCCAACTTTCCATTTCAATATTAACTTTATTTATATTTGACATTTGACATTACATGTTATAATATCGAATAATATATTAATATTAGCTGCATATGCTATTAAGATATGATCTGTATCTGTATCTGAATCTTTCTATTAAACACATAAATATAATTTAATGGCAGTAGTTCATGCCTTCAATAAAAAGTATCAAATTTAATAAAAAATAGGCAATGTAAGTATACTTGAATTTATACGATGAATATGGTCATTAGTTCAAATATTAAACAAATATTTTGAGAAATAACTTGTTAGCAGAATGATTACAAAACTGTAATATTTGATGAATGTTGATTGTTTACATTAATAATACTTTGTATTTTTGCATTACACGAATGTTTATATATTTCTTTAAGCTATACATCATCCAATATAAATGTTCCGCCATACAATTGGTATAAACTTTAAAAGGGATTGTAAATGATGATTATAAAGGAGTTACAAATAAATACCAAAATATTTTGTGATAAAAATATACATTATTTCTTTTTATGTATTTTTCTCGTCTACTACATTCTGGATATAAGTTGGGGATAAACATTGTGATTATATTTATGTTAGTCTTTTTGTAGTTATAGTAACTTTTACATAGAACTATTTTTTTAAGTATCAAGCTTTTCAAATGCTCTTAATGATGAAATATATTTTATCATTGCAACTGAACAGTCAGAATGGCACCAGGAAGAGCCGAGGAAGTACCTGTTAAAAGAATAGCAGCTCCAGGCTGCAAGTTGCCAGTGAAGTTACCAGCAGATGAGATTCTTACAGATATCACTCAGAATAAATGGAGACTTGGAAATACCATTGGATATGGAGGATTTGGTGACATATATTTAGGTAAGAAATTAGCAAAAAGATATTCTAATTAAAATAGTCTTGAAATCTTAATGAGTTAATGAAACAAATTGGTATGTTTAGCTTCCAAAGATATTGCATCACCAGTAGGCGATGATGCACAGTATGTTATTAAAATTGAACCACACAATAATGGACCTTTATTTGTTGAAATGAACTTTTATATTAGAGTAGCCAGAAAACATATGAGTAAGTAAACAATACTATTATCGTAACTTTTAAAATAAGTATGTCATTACGTAACATGAAATTACTTTTATCTCAAAACAAATGCTAATGTTCTATTTTTATTTATAAAAGTTGAAAGTTGGTGTAAAACTCAAAGAAAAAGGAGAATAGGCGTTCCAACATATGAAGGATCTGGCTCTCATGTTTATCGAGGACAACGTTATAGGTTTCTAGTAATACCAAGATATGGTATAGACATTGGTAAACTCTTTCTGTCCAACAACAGAAAATTATCTACCAGACTTGTTAATAATTTAGCAGTCCAAATGGTTAGATAATATATATAAATATATATCTATTTGTTACAATTACCAAAAGAAGAAAAAAAAAACTGAATGTATTTATTTTTCATTTTATGTTACAGTTAGATGCATTAGAATATATTCACAGTCATGGTTATGCTCATGCAGATATTAAGGGTCCAAATATTTTATTAGCACCTTACGACGAGAGTGTAGTAAGAGAAAAATCTCAAGCATACTTAGTAGATTATGGATTGGCCTACCGTTTTAGGACAACGGCAGGTAATCATAAACCATTTGTTCATGATGAACGAAGAGCACACGAAGGGACCTTGGAATTTACATCTCGTGATGCACATCATGGGAGTAAGTATATTGTTTTTATTAACAAATATAACAAATCATAATATTTTATAGTCTATAGTCTACAATTAATTTTATATATTTTTAGCGCATTCAAGAAGAGGCGATCTTGAAACATTAGGATATAATTTATTACAGTGGATGTGTGGTAGACTACCTTGGGAAAAGGACGACGGCGGTATGTCTCCAGCAGCAAATCCAGAAGAAGTTCATGCAGAAAAAGAGGCTTTGCTATCAGATATACCATTACTGATGCAAAAATGTTTTCCAAATAGAAAGAATCAGCCATGTAAGTATAAATATAAAATAATAATTATTTTACCCTGTTACAATTTTCTTCTATATTTTTTTCACAGCTGTTATTATGGAATACATGAAGTACATCACAGAATTAGATTTTGAAAGCAAGCCGAACTATTCTTATCTAAGAAGTCTTTTCCAACCTGGTACGAGCCAAGAAAGTAAAGTTCCTACATGCCTCTTCAATATCCGCGAATCTAACGAGAATACTTGTACCACATCGATCAGGCGACCTTACTTACGAGAACGAAAACCGTGCAGACCCGTAAATGGAGAGGTAATTCAACTATAAATGATTTCATAAAATCATATTATCGATTCACTAATATCCATATTTCTCATTAGCTGTTTTTCCAACTATTGGTGTGAAACTTATATAGGTATTATACCGTGTAACAAAATAAAATAAAATACGTATTAATTTCAAAATGATATATTATAGATTCGGATAACAAGGAATACGCAGTGTAAAAGTAAACCAAAAAAATTCTGCTGGGAAGAAGTGTTAGCATTTCACCCAGACAGACTAGCAAAACTTAATATACAATCACCGCCAACTCCCTTGACACCACCACCATCGCCACCGCCACCACCAATACCATCGTTACCTACGTACGCGATGTTGGATGTTCTTCGAAAAATGAAAGAGAGACAATCGGGAACGTATAAACACAAATCACGGTCAGCGGAGTGAGTATCGCTTAATATTTATTCTCATTTACTTAGATATCAAATCTTGAGCATTATATAAACGTGTCTTGACATTAGCGCTGACTTGAAAACAAAGTGGATGACTCCAGCGATGGAAGAGGTCGTTCGTTTGAGAAAACGAGCAATGCAGTCTTCGCCTTCTCCCACTAATTCTAGTAATGTTAGTGTGACACGCGTAACGCGTTCTCGGATGGCCAAATTAAAACGTAAGGATTGATAGCTATTTCTGCATGCTTTTCGACGAGCAGTTTTATTAATACAAAGAATGTTTGTGCCGTAGGACTAGGGAATCACGAAAAGCTTAATCAAGCGCAAATTAACTCGAATAGCAGAAGCGCACAGAGAAAAAAATAAAGCATCAAGTCAAATTTTCCCGATGCAATCTCTACTTTCGCTGTTATCGAACAAGATGTATTTACGATCTTTTAATTTTATTATCGGACGTATAATTATAAGTATTATGATTTTTGTAGCTTAATTAGGTTTATACCATATAAATTTTTCGACGTTCCTTGTACGGAAGGACAAAGTTTGATCTATCGTTAATACCTGTACTGTGTTATAGTTCATTGTACAATTTTATCGAAGAACGAGGAGCCCAACGTCGAGATAATTTCGGTATTTGAATATTACTTCGACGTTGTTCTTTTACTTTAACGAAATTGTACAATGAACAAGGCGATCCTGTCGCCGCTTAATGTAAGACTGCTTAAATATTGTTTTTTGTTTAATAAAACTGTACAATGAATGTAAGATCTTTTTAAATGCTTGTATATCGAGCGAATAATGACTATATATACATATTATACATACAGTATAACTAGAGATAAAATGACTTCTGAGAATGTAACGATGTAACTTCATTATGTTGTCTCTTCGCAAACAAAAATCAAACAAAAGCTATGATAATTTAACGACTAACTATTGAGTCGGAGTAAACGTAGAAATTGCCGTAGCATATGATGTAAAAAAATAAAAATAAAAAATGCTATTCCTTCGAGCAATGCTTGTTAAACTCTTCGGCAAAAATTTTGTAGCGTTAACATAGTCATTGTCTTTTAAATAAACATACGTTCACGATAATACATGCGCAAGTATGATTACTTCGATGCATCGAAAAAGTCGAAGCCCATTATGTATTATGCATCGCGTATTGCATTAGATGTGTCGCATTTATCGTGCCAATTTCTCCGATCCGGGAAGAGGCGACCGGACATCGCCTATCGTCTCGAACGCGATAAACAATGAAGCGCCGGATAAACAAGCGCTTTTGCCACTTTTATCGATGTTATGTAAAGGAGGAAAAATATACGACAACAAGGCGAAAACAACGGTACCGATAATACAAATTCTTGGAATGACGCCGCAGCAGCTTGTTTATTTTTTTCTAAGCGATTTTCTAAGCAATCGCGAGTTCAGCGTACTCGTTAGCGTTAAACCATTAAATTTCTTACTACTGGGACATAGCTCTCGTGCTTTCTCCATCGTTTGTCACCGCTAGCCGTCTTCCTAGAATCACGCTTTTGGCGAGCGGCCGAGTTTCGTCTCCCTCTAATTTCCTTTTTGCCGCGTACTCCTCGAATTTAGCGAGCCGCCGGCTCCTTCGGCGTGAATCAGAGAGTTCGGAGCGTGCACCCTGTCCCTCTTGCCAAATAGCCGGCCGGTAGATTCATCGGTATTTATTGACCGTCAGCTGTTGTATTTCCCTGTGGAAAGCTCCCTCGGAGACCGCGTTGTTTTTCGACGATTATTATTTTCTAACATCACTGACACGTAATACCGATCGATGTGCGTAGGAAAGAAATTAGTTTTCTTTTATCAGAAGAGGTTAAAGAATTACCAGAGATACTTTTTAATTCATCGTTTATTAATAAATAAATAAAAGTATATACATACACACAGAAGTCGCGCATTTACAAACAAACAAAAAAACAGATAAAATAGTACAGAAAATTTGTCATCCCGTTTCCCGATCGATTAGAAGAAGGAACAATCGTACGTAAATTTTAGGGAAGAAGAAACGAGGAGTATTAGAAAAGGAAAAAACATCGTTGTTATTTTCGCACGTTCGAAATGAGACGCGTCAGTGCACTGCGCGCGAATCTTTCGTCCAAACATCGGCAGAGCGCGACACGGCAATGCCCCGGGTGGTGCGCATGCGCGCCGCACTCCGACGTACCGTATAAATATCGGTGCTGAAAGTTTTCGCGGGTAGTTGATCGCGCGCAGTCAAAGAGGTAGAACGAGTTTCGTTCGACGCTAAGAAAAAAAAAAAAAAAATAAGCAGTAGAGCGAGTACGACGAGAGTCGAGTTTTCCTTGAAGAAGTTTTTAACCGGCCTTTCGTATGGTACTAGTCGATCATCGCGGTCTCGCGCTCGAGTCGATTCGCGAGGAGGAAGAGGATTTCGTGGAGGACAAGGAAAACAGAAAGAGATTCCTTGTAGAGGAGACAAAAATGCCGGCCGACGTAGCCATGCATACGAACTTCCTGCAGTTCAACCAGTCGAGTCTGAAGGACTCGAACGTTGACTCCTGTTGGAACACCGAGAATATGAGCGGCTATATGACCTTGGTAGGTCCGAACGGTCATCGACAGGGCGTGCAGGTGAAGGTCTACCGTACGAGCGTCGAACACTTTGCGGTGGTTTACCCACAGAAAAAGGTCTGCCGACCATTAGGAGTTCTCAATCTCAGGAACACGACGATCGAGCGATACGGCGACGAAGGTTTCCTAGTTCGTCAAAAGGGTTTCGATTCGCCAATCGCGTTAACCTTCCTGATGGAGAACAAGAAGGAGCTGGATTATTGGATAATGGCGTTCACGGCGAGGACCAGCCCGCTGGTGCATCAGAGCAGTCTACCGATCGTCGAGGAAGAGGAGATCTAAATTCATAGATCATTCGCGTGTCAGATAAACGCGCCCTCGAAGACGAGTACGTGCACCCGGGAACGCACAGGGCCGTGTCGTCGAGGACGTCGCATGGCCGAAAGCCGATTGACCAATACCACTATCATCGAAAGCAGTCTGCGTCTACTTGCTGGGTGAAGAGAGAGAGAGAAAAGAGAAGAAAAAGGGAGAAAGAGAGAAGGACGATAAAGGTGCGCCCCTCCCGAGTTCATTCTCCTTCAAGCTCGAGTTCGAGAGCTTCTCTTCCGGGTTCCAGAAGCGTCGAAAAGGAAACGGGAGAACGTTCGTCTCTCCTCCCTCGTGTTCCTCAAGGACGTCAAGAAATGAGAAGAAAGAAAGGGAAAAAAAGAGAGCGGCAGGAAGGAAAAGAGAGAAGGGATCGTCGAGAGATCGAAGGATGAACCAAGAAGGATCGATCGACGCTCGCTTTTCTCTCGTACTTGTTGGAGGCGCGAGTGAACGCGTGCGCGCCGTTTTCGCCTCTCTCGGGGGAACGCCGAGGCCATGTTGGCACTCTTTGCTACTACTACGGACCCACTAGCTAGCAGCAGCAGCAGCAGCAGCAGCAGCATCATCGATCCCAACCTGCTGCAGCCAATCGCAGCTTACCTTCCATTCGAAGGAGAAAAAGAAGCGAGTAGGAAGGAAGGAAGACGGCAAAATTTCCTTCTCTTCTCTCGCAGCAGATTCCGAACTTTTCTGACTTCGCTTCTTTGTACACGTTCTCTATCTTTCTTTCTCTCTCTCTCTCTCTCTCTCTCTCTAGCTCTATCTATCTTTATCGAGAAAAAGAGCGAACAACCGTTAACTTCGACCTGGCAACGGCTCCGTTCTCCGTTCTATCTCGTCTGTGAAAGGGGAGCATCTTCTCGTGTCCTTTCACGCGATAGGATCGAAGTCGAAAGGAGAGAGAGAGAGAGAGAGGGAGGGATATAGACGTGTATACACTCGTGGAAGGGATTTCAAGGCAGCGTGTCAGAGTAATCTCTTCTGAAGAAATTACCTTCGAAATTGCGAGACTCGTCTCTCGATCATCGTGCAAAAATCGCCACGAGAGAATACCGTTGGAAGTGGCGGACATACATAGTACACACGAGCGTGCACTCAACCAAAACGATATTCTCGTAACGTTTCTCGGATACACATGTGCTCTTTGCTTTATTTTTCATTCGTCGCACGCACTTTGTTTGTAGCGTTTCGTGCAGTTAGGACAACACCTTTTAAAGCTTCGGCCTTCTCGAACTGTCTTTGTCGTTCACCCGAAAGCGTGCGTCGAATAATTTCAAAGATGACTATGTATCGATGTATGTGTGTACGTGTCTGTGTATGTGTGTAAGAAAGCGAGAGAGAGAGAGAGAGAGAGAGAGAGAGAGAGAAAGGGTAAATTTCGAGAGAACCGAGGTATACGAAGGAACTATGAGGAAGATTGTAAAAAAACAAGCGATAGATATAGATTATTTATCGTCGCATTATAATACTACCCATCGTTTGTGGTAAACTTAATTTAAGATTTGTCTGTGATATTAAGTAGATGAGCGCAGCCGTCGTTGCGTTAGGCATCGAGAGATATCCCATAATTATGAATTATTCTTAGGATTATACATCGAATAAGTTATACACCGATCGTTTTCGAAATGCAAGTCGACTAACTTTAGCAACGTGTTCTATCGATCGTGTCGATCGCCAAAATAAAGTGTGCAGACGCGTAACGGTGTCTGCGTCAATGTAATTTCGACATTCTTGATCGGTATCTTTTTTATAGGACACCCTGCTAAAGCTCTCGGGTCACATTTCCGAAATAACAAGCACACTATACGCGCACGTCGAGATCGTAACGAGACGATTTCGAAGAATCGACGTATTCGAGCCCGATCGCGCAGCCCGATATCTATTTTTCGATTTACGAGAGTTGGATCGGTGCCCGTTGGAAATACCAAGCTCTATATCGTTTCTGTTCTTCCTCTTCGTCGTCGTCATCGTCCTTGTCACTTGCCGAGAGAGAAATGTCACCGAAGACGCGCACTTCGGGCTCGAACATTTTCCAAGATCTTTGTAAATAGTAGTTAGAGGGGTGGTAGCGAGTCTTCGAAAGGGGAGCTCGTCCGCGCATTTCTACGCTTTCGATGATCCAGAGCGGAGAATCGAGAATTCGGAAGATCCCTCGATCTCTGGACCGTCGGGAGCTCGTAGCTGCTCGAACTTTTGATAAGAAAACATGTATCACGATCACTCGCAGCTATCTTTTCCGGTAAGAAAATTAAGAAAATTATCTAATACTAATCGTAAACATCGTAGTTTCTCGATCGTGTTAGCATACGTGTAATCGAAACACGCATATCGATGATATCTTTGTATATACATACATACATACATATATATATACACATATATATATCGCCAAAATAAACGTCGTTCGTGTCATGATAACAGTATATATTTAATGTTGTGTCTTTATCCAACCTCTTCTTCGACCTAAGCACCTCGTAGATTAGAAGAAAATAGTCGATCATTAATCTAGAACACACCGCACTTTCCTGGTTTACAGCCAATGGGAACGGGAGATCTCGAGTTTGTCGTTTTAATACTCGAAAGTCGTTCGCTACTACTTGGCCCATATACGTTCGAAAAGAAAAGAGAAGTTGCATAACGAGTGAAACGGGCCACCGGTCTCTATGTAGCTCCCCTCTGTGGCTTCTCGAGACGGTCATGCAAATAACGTGTAAGTTATCGTGAATTAATCGCTTTCTTCTTTGATATCAAATTTGTCCGACAGTCTGATTCTAGAGATTTTATAGGCGGAAGTGTAACAACAGATCGCTGTGATACATAACGCGGTTATACACGAGAAAGAGAGAGAGAGAGAGAGAGAGAGAGAGGGAGATAAAAATAAAAACTAAGAATCTCAGCGCCATTTTTCTATCTTACGTCACGCTCGAATTATCCTTCGTAAGGAATAGAACAGGTACGGAATCAATAGTAAATGCGATAGTACAATGCGATAGATACACCTTTAGCATTTTTCGCTCTATCCTTCGCGTCACCGAGCATTATATTGTTTCTCAAGTAGAGAATTAAAAGGAACTTTGACATTATGAAATCGTAAGAGTTTCTCTCGTTTATGTCGGCCAGGCACATCGCCCAGGAGATCACGCTTTTATACTCAGGCCGTTGACTTTGCCATTTCCGTTTTACGTTTACCCGTGCTCGTCGAGCCAGGAAAGAAAAAGAAGAAGAATAATAATAAAAAGGAATCGTCTGCGAAGGCTCTACGAGCTCTCGCCGCTTCGCGACAGGTTTTATATCGATTTTAGATGTTCAAATTTTATATAGAGCTAGATACACGTATGCAGAAGTGTTTGTATAGGTTAAATCGTATAAGCAAGGAGGGTACTTTCGAAGGTTCAACGAGCTTCTCTCACTTGAACGAAATTTCAACGGTTTTTGCCCATCTGCAGTCTCGTTGGGCTGGAGTACAAAAGGAAAACTGCTTTTGTGAAGATCCAACGGAATGCATATCGCAGTGCACCCTTCGAAGGATTCTCTCTTGTATAGATTACAAAAGGATCTTGAACCCGGTGCAGAGGACCTGATCACCGAAACATCTTGCGATTAGTATCCGGTCTGGTAATAGATTCTTTTCATCTTTTCTTACATCGTTAATTCAATTTTTTTTTTTTTTAGAGTAAGTGAACGGTTACGTTGTGTGTATAATTCAGTTTAGATACACATAGGAACAAAATGTGCCAATGGAAAATGTATCGAATTCCACGATACACATTCCGTGATTCCTCCGCGTTCTTTTTTCGCGTCACGTAGGTCACGGAATAAGAAGAAGATAGCGAAGAAGAGAAGAAGAAAAATATCGTGTTTGGAATCACGAGATTACATAAATCCAAGCTTGATTACAGGCTCACGGTGATCCGTAATTTCAGAGAGGGAGAAGAGACGTTATCTCAACCGTCGTGCAAATGTTAGTGTTTTTCGCGTGAAAACGTCTCTTCGAGTGGACGTCTTCTTGGCATCGATCTATCGAAGATCCTTAGTTGCCATTTAATATTATGTATATATTTTTACAGAAAAAAATTTATGGAATGTATTTAATTTTAATATTTAATTTATTTCTTTAATTTAGAATATTGTAAAATTGTAAAAAAGTATAAAAATCATTTTCTATTTGATACCACCACTTTAAGCTACGCTCACGTTAAAGTTGTATCTCGATAACATTTAAACGTTTGACGGGTTAACGCGTGAACGCTATCACGTTGAATACATATCACTTAGTTCGATATATCGATAGTTAATAGCTTTTACACTTTTTGCCGATTAGACTCGATATTTATAAATTACGATAGAAACGTTTCACCTTTAAACTTTAACAGCCCTTTTAACGTCGGACAGGCTCCCGTCTACAGCTCATGGAATCCGTCGTTCTTCGAGCAGCTAGCTAGCTATGTAGCTAGTCACTCGGCCGTCTCTCTCGGTAACTTGCCTCCGCACCGGAGTTAATTCTTTTGTCTCGTCCGTACTCGGGCCGAAGGCGCGGCTAATGCTTTTTCGCGCTCTCGACGTTAAAGGCCGATGTACGGGCAACCTTCGAGGCTAAACTCGGGCATTACGTTCGCCCGATAATTTTGTAAAAGGCTTTTAAAAGTGTACGTAGTAACTTCCTTTTTCCGCCCTCGAATTACGTAGGCTTTAAAGTGTGAACGCTCCCAAGAGAAAAAGAGCGAGCAGGCGAAAGAGAAAGAGAGAGGAAGATATTCTCTTCCGTGTTCCGTCATTAGCACCATGTCACTATTTTAATCTCTTTATCTTGCTTTGAAAATTTCAATTTTTCTCTGCCTTTACCTTTACTCCTTTCTTGAATCATAAATTTCTATTTTCTTTCGCGAACGGGGAAGAATAATATCGAAAAGTATCGACTGCGATAGCTCTAGATTTATCTCTCGAACTTCTCTCTCTTTTTTTTTCTTGACCGAAGGAGCACTCACGTGCATACGTCAATGATTTTATCCCCCTTGTTCCTTGACGTCAGATCTGCTCTCTCTCTCTCTCTCTCTCTCTCTCTCGCACGCGCTCTTGTTCGATCTATTGAACGACGGGATAATATCGCAAAAAGGTGTTCTCGTACAGACGCTTATATCGTTTACAACGAAAGCGGCATGAAAATCGCGCGTCGGAGGTCAGAGGCCGTAACTCGGGCTGCGTTGTAAAAAAGAGAGCTAGAAAACGGCAAACAACGTATGTACATACAACGTACGCGAATCGGACAGAAAACAAGCGAGAGAACGGTGAAAGATCGATCGATCTTTCGACCTGACGTTGTGGAGCAAACAGCGAGTGATATTTACACACACGCGTTCTCTCTCTCTCTTTTTCTCTCTCTCTCCAGAAATAACGCGAGAACGAGCCATTTTGCTTACGAGAGGTAATTTCTTTTCGATCGTTTCCCTCTTATTGGTTGGAGGTGGTAAGGGTAAGAGATGGAAAAACAAAATTTACTCTTGTAACAACAGGGTATGATAAGAGTCAAAATAAATTGGATTTAAGTGCGATTACACAAATAGTAGAAATATATGAGCCGTTTGTTATGAAAGTGAGGCAACTTCATTTTGTAAGAAATACTCGATTTCAAACTGTTTTGATTCTTATTATGCTTCAAATAAACAAAACAATGGCGAATCAAATATTTATGCAAGAATTTATCAATTTCTAGAGATTCTTCTTATACACAGCATTACATTCTGTAACGTAGAATTACGGGAATAAAAATAAATTTATCGTTCCAAAAGGTAGAAAGAAAATGAAGATAGATAAATAATAAGTGCATTCGAAGTGCATCGCTGACACGTCAAATGGATGTATATACATAGACGTACATGTATTTCATCTGTTACGAGAAATCAGTGTAACCCGTTGATTTATTATGCAATTAAAAGAAAAAAATTGGAGAAAAAAGGAGACCGAGACAAAAGAGTTACGTAGCAGCATTGTCCACGATCTCCCCGTCACATAATACTCGCGAATTTAATCGTTCCGTACCAGTTATCTCCAGACCGCCACGGTGTAATACCGAAGCTTTTTATGTAATCTCGCGTTATGAACTTACGTCACGAGCATTTTCATGCCCTTTCGTCGGATCGCATCGTCGTCGTCGTCGTCGTCGTCCTCGTAGTCATTCTCCTCGTCTCTTTTTCGTGGAAACACGAGGCTGATGCTTTTCGCTCGAAACGCGATACGAAGGAGCGAGCAATTAGGTATTATGACAATACGTATACTTATGTACGTAGTACGCGTACAAGCTCGATACGGTTCGGTGATTACAATTTCGGTCTCGGTATTTAGCTCGCACGATTTTACCTTAGCCATTATACAACAACGTTTACGGCAAATAAACGATTAATAAATTGCCATTGAATTTTGTCTAACAAATGAGGAAATACTTTTACGAAAGAATCTATTTCTTTTTTTTTTTCTTTCTTGATGCAAGTTCTCCGAGTCTTAATTAAATTCGTTAAAAATGGCGAGCACATTAGTCACGAATACCCCGATAGAATTTTCCTCGTAATATCGCAACGAACGGAATAAATTTAACTCTCGCGAACATTGGACTCGCAAAATAGAGCGTCGTACGTTTCAAAGAACGTGTTCGTAAGCCGGGCCTCGCTCGAATTAGAAGGGTTCTCGTGCTCGCACAAGGGAAACCACCTTCGGCCCTTCTCTTTATCTATCTTTGCCTCTCTTGAGTTAGAAACGAAAAGATGACTCATCCGGGAATATCCTACTTTTCTCTCTCGTTATGCGTTCGAGGAAGACGCGTTCGTTTGAGAATTTACGAAATTTGTGTCTATGATCATTGGAAAATGATTTTTATCCTCCCTCTTTCTCTCTCTCTCTCTCTCTTATTTTATTTGTCTCTTTCTATCTCATTCTCTCTCTCTTGTTGGCGACACAAGTAGCTAAGTCGTATGCAACGCGTAACTCGAAAAGATATTTACGGACGGTAGGATGATTCGACGGGAGTTCCGTTGACTCGTGTCTCCGTTTCAAGTCTTCGTAGTTTCGACCAAATCTCTTTCGATCGACCGGTGTCCCGATTTTTCTCTCCAGAAACCCGAAAGTTGTTCTTCGCTACGGAACGGTGAAGATAAAAGAACGAACCGTTGGGCAACGGATCTTGCCAAATAGGATGACATGGAGAGCACCAGAGAGTGAGAGAGAGAGAGAGAGAGATTTTTCTTTGTACCGATTTCCACAAGCTTACGTCAGTGTTCTCTTTCTATTTCCAGGTCAAAGAAAAGAAAAGAAAAGAAGAGAAGAGAACGAGAGAGAGTTCTAACCGAAAAAGAAGGAAACAGTTTCCACGGTCCTACGATAGACGAGGTTACGCTTCCTGAATCTTATTGTGTTGAAAAATGAAATGCGAACGCGAGCTGCAGGAAGGAAGGAAAGAAGGGAAGAGGAAATGCCAGGTGTAACGACTCATTGGGGAGATCGCGTTTTATCTTCGTGCAAAAGTGTACAAAGAATCGATCTGCTTCTTTTCCTTTAAGCTTTTATTTGCGTTAAGCATACATGAATCATTCTTACATCGATTGCGATAATGAAAAAGAAAAAAGAGAAGTTAAAAATAATTTTACTCCAAGTGAACATATAGCACATTCAAGAAATGTAAATATAAAAGATGACGTTAGAAAAAATATACATACATAGAAGAAGAAAATTCAAGCAACGATACGATTAAGTTAGTAGTGAAATTAAGATTAAAAATGAAAAAAAAAGAAGCGAAAAGAAAGAAGTTAAAATGCTCGATTTCGAGGCGATCGGTGACCCTTCAAAGGGTATTCTTCTCTCGAAATCTCTTCTCTCCCGAGCACAAGAGAGGAAGAATGGAGACCCTCCTGGTCGTCATGACGACGAACTAGCAACCAGCAGCATCCCTACGAATATTCTCCTCGCGTCGTAGCATCCAAGCCGTGCGATTAATCTCTCGGCGATCTTCGATGACGCCATCCGTTCGTGCATCGGCGAAAAGCCAGATCGATCGGCTCGCCTAATCTCCGTTCGGGGATAAATATCCGACTCGAAAATAACCACGGTGATAAGCACACGGCGACGGGATCGATCGGTTCGATAACGCGCTCGTTTTCACTTTTTCGCGACAAAAATTACAATTTATAAATAAGACGTCGCAGCATCGAGCTTTTTGAGATCAAAAGGCGACGTTTTCAAAATCGAAGACAACAGTACGGCGTTAACGTACACGTACATTCAAAAATCTATTTCCCTCGAGTCGCTTGTACCTTGGACTTGTTTTCGAGAGCCGGTGAATGAGCTCGCGATGAACGACGCGATCCGAATGACACCGATAACGTCCTAGAAAACCGTAATCGCCAGTTTTTACTCGTGAAAAGCGTAATAAAAAAAGTCGGGAGGTCTCGTGCTCGAACGTACATACTACGTATTTTTAATCCATGCGCGCGAGTGCCACGACGAAAATATCGCAGACGAATCGTCTTCGACGACTCGCGTCACGTTCCGTTCGCATTTCGATAGATTTCGTATTCTTCGACCTTCTTTGATCTCGAATCACTTACCTCGAGGTTTTATCTCGTTCGTGAGAGACCGTAAGTGCGCGCGATCACAGTCGATTCTCGTTATCGAGATCGATGACGTTCGTATGTCGTTATCACGTGGTGAGAAACACGGTCGATCTTTATCTCTTATGGTCTACAGAAATCTGGTTTTATGTTTCCTCTTTTCTAACGCTTATCGGAATTATGTTAGACCGCGAACAAGAATTATGTTAGATCGCCTAAAGAATTCTCTTACGAGTAAACATTTCCTAACTCGGCGTCTCGTTGTCTGGAACGTTCCGTGCAGCTTCCGAAGTTGCAGAAAAAAGCGAGCGGATCTAATCTAACGCGCGTGCTACGTCACGCACTCGCGTGTTGGAATTTTACTCGGTTAGAATTCGCTGCTTCTTCCGCGTCCTCGTAAAGGCTAGCTCACGCGGTTGATCGAACGGAAACGTTATCGTGGCAACAGGAATATCGTATATTGTGTCGTTCGTATGTCGCGTAATTTTACCTTCGTTTTAACGCTATTCACTCGATACAACGAAACGACGCGACATTCCTCTTTTAATCTCGACAATTTCGATCATTCGATTCTACGAATTCCCCTAGTAACTACTACTAGCTCTGATTATTACACAAGAGTCGATTCGTCTTGTTGTTCAGAGATTGGAATTTTGACGTCAGGGAAGAAATCAGCTGCTTCCGACCTTCGGAAATAATGAAATTCTTATTCGTGACAGTGATATACCGCCGATCCCCAACGTCTTATTTTTCGATTAATAAAATTGACCCAGTGGCTTGTGATCCGAGGTCATCTCTTCTTTACGATCTTACTATCGAAAGTAACGCACCAGCCTACCGATATTCGATATATACACAACTGATTTTAAATACGATCGTGCCCTTTACGGGGCGTACACGCGACCAAGAAGATATTAACTTTCTTCGACTTTGCTCGCGAATGATATTTACGCACTTTGGAACGCGATAATCGGAACGCAGTGTCTTACATACTGCTGTGCGATAGGATAGACGAGAGTACGTTTCTCTCGCACGTGCCGATTATCCTCGAGCCTTTTACGGAGTCCAGATGAAGAAGAAGAAAAGAAGAGGCCATAACAACAGAGATTACCTATACCAAAATATTTAGAAGCCAAATCTGGAGACACGTGGTCGCTCTCGGTCAGGTATCTCTATGGGAAAAACCCTCTAATCTAATCTAATCGTATCGGACGATATCTAAACGTCGCGACATCAAATTGCTTAGCGCCTCCGTCTCGAAAAATCTCGTTAAGATTTCACGAATGATCGTTCGTCGTAACGCTATACTTTAGGAAGACTTTTCGAGAATATCAAAGATGGAAGTATGTTTCTTCTTCCCCCTCTCCCCTTCTCTCTTTCTCTTTCTTTGGTTAAAGTTAGGTGACACTCGAGGGCAATCGCGTGATACGCGCGTGCATATCGATAAACCTCGTAGGGGGTCTTCCTTCGCTTATACAAGCTTAATTGGAGCAATGATTTAAATGCCCTCTAAATGGAAGGCGTATTGTAATATCGGTCTGCCGGCTTGTCTGACGAGCAGGCGTCTCGGCGGAACGATAGCCGCGTAAACACGCGTAGCTAACACACGCGCGGCACGTGTATCTTTTCTTACCGAGTACTTTACGTAACGATACTGATGCAGATTGGATTCTCCGCTAGGAACACCTGTCCTTTGAACTTTGATTGATTCAACTATGTTAATTAGAAAGATTCCGACTGTCGTCAATGATCTCATACACACTACCGTTCATTAATAATAACGATCGCTCGAACATATTGTTCACGCACATATTGTATATACATATATGTACCATTGGTAGATAGATTTTTTTCTTAATCAAGCTGACAAGCTACTAAACGAGTTCCCGGCGGTGCTTTTGCAAGTTGCAGGCACACGTTGGACTCGTGCTCGTTGTTAACACGTGATCTCCGGTGTTGCGTTACCTCAACGCTGTTCCACACTCATTGTCGCGGCTTATTGTGCTAACGATATACGTTGACCGTTAGCAGAAGTCCGCTCGCTGAAACTCGGCCGATCGGATAACGAAAGGACAAGGAAATCCATCGAGAGATGGTAACTACATACTATCGATCGACGATAGGACATATCTATAGTCGAACGATGCTCATTCCGCGTTCCGTAATAGGTTAACCATCGAATTAGACTATCGGAGAGATTGGAGTGGGGGGAGAGAGGTAGGCAGGAAGAGCCGTTTGAATTTCGATGACGAACAGTCCTGATTACGAGGCAGCCCGTTCGTTGTTGGTCACTCGCGCGCGCGCATTGGCACGAGCGTGACATTCGTTAGAGCACTTAGGCGGAGTCAACAAAATGATTAGTACGGGCTCCTTTGCTAGAATCAACTCCGACATACAAATTATAGTGAATTTCGAAAGGAGTTTGAGTCTCGTTCTCCTTCGTAGCGACTCGAAGTTGATTTTATTTATTTTTTTCATTATCGGGTGATCCTGAACAAAAAGATCTACGATATCGATCTTTTTTTTTTTTATTGTATTATTTTTATATTACATTAGATCGGTTCGTGGCAAGTTCGCGAACACGAAAGAACACTTAAACGGCGAGTTTCTGCTCCGTTTCGTACCGCGCTCGACACTTTCACCACGTGCAGAGAACCGTAAAGCGATGACGTGGATCCTTTTGCAAAGTTCCGTTGAGTTTCGAGGCGATCGTTCGCGTTACACCTGCGCGAACATTTCGAAGATATTTTGTACTTGAAAATTCGGACGCGTCACGATACCAAAACCAGTTTACGTTTTTACCGTATGTTACACCAGTATCGCTGGGCTAGCCGTGTACGTTGTGAGAAAAAAATACCTCTTCTTCTCACTTTCGTTACGTCTTACAAAATCCGATCGTGAGCTCCGTTAAAAGAAGTAAGAGTAAGAGAAAGAAAGAAGGGGGACTTTCGAACGTATGCTCGTGCGTGAAACAGCTGACTACTTCGTTTATAGTACTATTTAAAACGTGTATCTATAAATAGATCGGTAATAGATATATAGTTTTTTCTTTCTTTTTTTCGAAGCACTATACGTTCTACAAGGCATGACTTTTATTTTTGGAGCAGGTTTTAAAAGGTAAGTTTTATATATATGTGTATATGTACATACGTAATAACGGCAGCTTTTATAGTCAAGACCGAGCCCGTTAATGACGGCTTTGATGACGCTGACGATGATACGCCTGTATGTACGAGCGATCGATTATCGAATTAAGTAGATTAGTGCCTAGCGCAACGACGATGTTTTTCTATGAACGCCTTTTTTCGTAGAAGCTCCAACGTTTACGCTTTGCGCAAACGATACGCGAATGCATTTCTTTTCGCGAGAATTCGCTTGGAATTCTATTAACATGAGACGATTGTAGTATCGTGCTACTAATTTTCAAAGATTCTCTTCTTCTTGGTAGCTCTCGCGTGCTACGGGCGCGTAATAATAATAATTTTCATTTATTTACGCGTGCATCGTTAACGAGCCGATAAGCGGAACTTTTAATTAGTATTTTTTTTATTGCTCGATCGTTTTCCTCCTGTCACCGACGATACGAGCTGCAAATTGCGATGACATTTCTGCGAGATGTTATCGGTCTCGCCTGCGATCTACTCGTCACTCTGTCATTTTTTGTTCTCTTCCTGCGATAAGCTACATGTTAAAAAGAATCACGAGAGAAGCGTATGTACGAACGTATGTTGTACCTGTGTACAAGAAATAAATTTAAACAGTGGAGACGAGTAACGACGGGAGAGAAGCGTAAGAAAAAAATATGTAACCGACTTTTCCAATACTCGTGCCATCGAAAAGGCGAAGAATACTGGCTTTGGATTTCGGCCCGACGATAAATCGTTCATATGAGTCACCCTTGACGACCGTGCGTTATTAACATATCGCGCACAGACAACACTATGGTGACTCGACAGCTATTCAGAAATTCAAGCATAATAATGAGGTATTTGGTTGGGACTCGTGTGTGCTGATGGAAAGGAAGAAGAGAGAGGAAGAAGAATAATAAAAGGATGGCTGGGGGAACGAGAGACGAAGGGGAATTGAAATAAAAATCCTCTTGGAAGATGGGAGTAGAGAGAAAGAAAAGAAGGGAAACTAGGGGATTTGATCCGACGAACTTAGGGTCACTGATCAGACACGCTACGCGCTACGCTACGCACCAGTAGGACGAAAATCTTTGTAACGTATATATATTATTTGTTCGGATACACGTGGCATCGTGTTATGATAAAACTAAACATTTCTTTTCTCTCTCTCTCTTTTTTCAGATAAAAGAAGATAATTCCACGTACAAGTGGAATCCTAAAACATCATTAAAAACAACGTTTATTAGCGAAAACGATGATGTCATAAGTATGTGTATCGATCGATTACGTGTCGTACGGCCACTCGAAAGATTACGCCGGATAACGAGCGAAAAACTCAATGGGAGATAATTTTAACTAAGCCGTATCATTCCTAAATATACATGCACCGACACATATATAAATATTGAACGATAAAAAGGTCGATCGGTTATTTTCGAGATTAGAAAAAAAGAAATCTAAGAGACGAGGAACACCGTGGTTTAGATGATATCGATACTTATTAAAAGTAAATTCGAGTGTCTCTAAATGAAATTCATTAGCGGGATAGAGATTTTCAGGAAGACAGAGACGATAACGATTTATTTGAAGTATAGATATCTGTGAAGTGGCAACGAATCGTTTTATTTGCGAAAGCATTTTTCACATATCTTTAGCAAATTTTGCAAGAGAGAAAGAAAAAGAGAGAGAGAGAGAGAGGTTACGATAATATCGTTGGCAATGCCAACGAATTCAATGAGAAATAGTTCTCGCGAATAGTTTGCTCTTTTAATGTCGACCGAGAGGATAATTCACGTGGCTTCGTAGCAAGAGCGGAAAAGGCCAAGCGAAAGGAAAGTTCTCCGCAAGGAGAGCAGACAATGGTGTGAGGCTCGCTCTTGAGGCAGGAGGAGATCCTTTTACATCGTGCTAGTTCACTTTTAAAATAATCACTGTCCTCGTGCATCCGGTATGATTTATGGAGGGAAAAAGCAGAAGGAAGGAAGGAAGGAAGGAAAGAAGGTAAAAGAAAAGATAAAAAAATAAAACACGTAAAAATGATAAGTAAATGAGAAACGAAGGCAGGTAGATACAAACACGCATATGTAGGTATGCGCGTCTCCTTCGTGCGAGCTCGTGCCGGGCTTTTTGTCGCACGGAAATTTCTGATCGCTTTGAAAACGTTACGTAAAGTTCGTGCACGCGGATCTTGTGTCCACATAGGTGCATCCTTTAAACGCGTGATTCGAAACCGTAACTAAACTGCGAACTTGTCTTTTAACGAGCGAGACGTTGGACACGCGAACGTAAAGCGTATTTACTTGGAGATGACACGCCACATAAATTTTGATCTCGTTTCTTACGATGGTAAACGGATCGAATAATATACATACCTATCGTCAATTTGACGAAATCGATCGAAGCGACGAAGCATTCGGATTCCATCCTGGATAATAAAATAATTGATCGGAGGGATGCTGCGCGCGTGACTCACAAGCGGATAACGTGCAACACTGGGTCATCGTTTAAACGCATAAACGGAGAAGGAAAAAGACGAGATGAGAGGCGGATCGATTCGATTTTATCCCGTCTCATCTGGAAGCGACTTGTTTCGTCATAGCGATAGATCGAAAGCGGCCGACTCTAAACCGGTTATACGTTTTTTTTTTTATCGGCACGGCCTACGCGAACAATGTTTCTCGTAACAACTTGTGTCCGGTGCACATAATCAAAACGCGTTGTGTTTTCAACGAATCGATCGACTACCGAAATCGACGGAGTCCGATTTATAATCGACGCGATTAGTAAGGGGTTGGTTGATATCTTTGATGCCATGTACACGAATCGATTAAAATAGGACATCCTATATATGTAGACGTATAGAAGGACACTCGAACCGAAAGGATGATCGTGACTGCCTATTTAGGATCGCCGCTTAATTAACCGCTCGCACCTACACTTTCTTGCGTGGGTGAAATAGAGAGAGAGAGAGAGAGAGAGAGAGAGAGAAACACGCACCTTGAACGGGACAGGGTCGAAAGCGTACGAGTAACGTTCATTGATTATTAATGACGACTTTTTGATCGGTCTCTCGAGAAAGAACACGCGCGGAATGAATTAGAGTGTCTCTAGATCTCCAGCAGCAAAACGTATGGAAAAAGGAAAGGAAAGAAAGGCATTCGTATTTTCTTTCCACGAAAGTTTCCATTGCCACGGTGGAAATATCTGATTCGGAAAGATAAGAGCCTACGACTCGCACCGTGGTAGATTCGCACCAAACAAAAACGCGACGACTCGTTTCCGCGTGTTGAGAGTATGCTAGCTGGGTGATGTAGATGTTTCGAGTGGGTGGCAAACTGGTGGATCGAATCGCGTTAGAGTTTATGTGGGAAGGAGTGAGAAGGAAAACGAGTGAAAGAATGAGAGAGAGAGAGAGAGAACATAGGTTATATACAACGTGGCACGCGTTATCATTATGCAAATGACCCGCGGCAGACGTTCGTCGAGACGCGTAGCTTCTACTACTCTCCTTCTTTACATCGCAAAGTTATCGAATCGAAAATGAGCGAACGGTTGGCTATAAATAAACTATTTTGCAGGTGTACGAGCCATCCTCGTCGTCGTCGTCGTCGTCGGCGGCGGTGGCAGCCATTTTCAATCACGTGTACGAGCCTCGTGCTAAATTGTATTTTTCTTTCGCCGCGATCGATAAGAAGAAAGGATCTCATTTCTCTTTCCCTTTGTCTTTTCGCCGATATGAAAAATTACGACGATAAGCACCGAAGTTCTCCTTCGATATTCTATTGCGAACCGGATTCAAAGCGGTGCCATTGACCCGCGAGATACGAGGGATATCGATTTACATATAATTATAGACAGAAGGAAAAAGGCGAATCGCAGTAAAGTACCGCGTCGCCGAGGTCCAGTTCGATAACCCACTCCCCTCTATGATTTTTGCCTACCTTCTTATGTATATGTCTTTTCGTACGTGTGCCAACGTAATCTACGGCTTACGTCGTTTATCGCGTAACGTTGTTCTGGCAAGGCCGAAAGTTATCCCGGGTAAACAGCGGCCGGTCTCTAATTAAAGTAAGGGATGATAAGGATAGGATCTTATTGTTAACTCAAGAGAAGAAAGATCAGGAAAAAGACTCAAATTAATTACATAAAACGAACAAATAAAAAAGGATTCATTAAGAGAACAGAAAGAGAGAGAGAGAGAGAGAGAGAGAGAGAGAGAGAGAGAGAGATAGAAATCAGCTAATCTAAAGAGAAGATTTCTATAATCGTCTAACCAGCAGAAATAGCGGCTTATCTGAGATAGTGACGCATCGTAAACAATTTCTC
This sequence comes from Odynerus spinipes, assembly GCA_032403825.1. NCBI lineage: Eukaryota > Metazoa > Arthropoda > Insecta > Hymenoptera > Vespidae > Odynerus > Odynerus spinipes. Next base: position 1,133,334 of record JAIFRP010000007.1, on the reverse strand, counting down.
GATAGCCAGCCGTTTTTTATAAGGACGATATGTTTACCCGATTCGACGGCGTAATAAAAAGAAATGCGCCGATACATGCATACACGCGCGTTAATATACCGCACGCGTATAAGGCACGTTCAACCGTCGTCGTCGTTGTCGTCGACGCAATCGTAAGCGGTATTTTCTTTGAACAAACATATTTTTCAAGCGGAGTCTTCTAAGGTCACGAGTTCGAGAAAGAGAGAGAGAGAGAGAGCTTTTTCACGCGAGAGAATCGCGAGTTAGCCACGCGGTGAACGCGTACGACCGATCAAGATTCTTTCTCGTCCGCGGGAACGCCTTTTTTGGCAAGCACGCGATGTCTTTGAAACGCGTGACTATGGTTCTTATTATCTATGTAGGCCTAGCGAGCGGTGGGAGTGAAATACTTGAAAAAATGAATTTATATCGTTCCAGAGACTTCGTCCATGGCTCGCGCATAACTTACACGATCCAGAGTGTATTCGTTAGCCTACTTAGAGAGTAGAGATGCCGTTAATTAAGTTAGACGACAGGTTGAGCGGCCTGTTGACGCTCCAAATTAAATTTTTATACCGCTCGCGAAACGTGAGCCACGGCACGAGGCTTGACCCACCTGACCTGCCACGAGCAACATTTACCTTCGTCTTTTGCTTTCCTTTTTTGGCGCACCCTACGTAGGATCGTATTTTTAGAAATAATTATTGGCCTCTTCCCCTTACCTACGCCGAATTGTTTCGCAAACGAATAATCCTACAAAGGGGAAGGATGTGTCGAAACCAGAACGTAGAATCCGAATTCGTGGAAAGATACGTTTTCTAACGATCGCAAATTTTCATAAGATTTCCACGATATATAACCCGCATAAAATTATATTTGGCCGTGGTCCATCGTTAAGAAGATAGTGGACGCGGAAATGTTTAAATTGCGTTCCACCTTTAGAAAATTTTCCGTTTGCACGCGTAAACAAGATGAGAGGGACCTTCGCGTTGTTTCAAATGCGATCGATCGATAATCAGCCGAGAGAGAACCAGATACGGTAACTCGATCAAACGCCTTTTCATTCCAGTCCGATGTTAGATAGATACAAGTTGCCTTTTAAAATCGCGCGTAAACTCGATTAAAATACAGCTGCTTCCGCTCGTTAATCTTAGATCGGTCACCATCATCCCGTTCCGACGACTCGTGCCAATGTCGACGAGACGTTTATATCACGAAGGTCGACGAAAAAAATTCTCATTCATTACCATTCCATTTTGATATATCTCCTCTCCCCCATGCAAATTTTTCATCGTCGCGCCGATAACTCCAGCGGACAATGCGTTTTAGTTGTCGGGAAAAGAAAAAATCGATCGATCGATCGCCAAGATTAATTCGATCCGGATTCACGATAAACTCGTGATAATTCGATCGCGATCACGTTTCTTTCTGTATGTACTATAAAACGAAGAGAGAGAGAGAGAGAGAGGAAAAAGCCGAAGTATTATTTACAACATCGTTCTATGATTACGAAGTGAAATCACACGGGAGGCGTCTAACTGTCTGGGCAAGCAAATCCCACTGGCTGTCGTCCAAAGAGCAACGAGAGACTCGATCGGTCTCGTAACTCACTTGAATGAGTAGAAAAAATTATCATGAAGTTTGAACACGATAGCGGAACGATAAAGACGTGGAAAAAATGCATTATTTGTCTTTTATTCTCATCGTCACTTTCTATCGAGCTGTTTTGTATAAATAGAACGATTAAAATATTGCGCCTCGTTTCTTTCCACAGCCTCCCTCTGTCACGTGTATTATTCTCGTTTCGAGAGTCGAAAGTAGAATAAAACCAAAACGATTTCGAAGGGGGAGAAGAAACCACGTAGAGTTCCGAGTAAGAAGCGAAGAAAGAGACGTTTCTCTAAATACACCGCGCTCGGTGAAATCTTCATGGCCAAAAGGAGACGCGTCTCTAACAATCGACGAACTGCGTAAAACGAGGCGGTAAAACGAGCATACGTAAACGATTTTCTAATACAAAGTTGGATGCGTCGGGTTCGTAAATCACGTTGCGATAAAACGAAACGAGTATTCTTCGGACTTGAAAAAACAAATTTCGAAAGGAACGGCTTAGATTTAGGTCAGCTGTGTGAAACTCCGATACTTGTAAAAAATAAATTTAACTTTGACGTTGATTTTAATGTAACTTTGAATAGACGATATCCAGACGTTCCGGTTTCCTTTTCGGATATACATATATTGCGTATACAAAAAAATGGCGGATTGTGATCCGCTTATTGACATCCCTGGTGGGGATCGAACCCACGACCTTTGGATTAGAAGTCCAACGCGCTATCCTCTGCGCCACAGGGACTTGGTGATGTCAGGTTTGTACAGACTAGCTTACAAACTATGGATTCTTCTTTCCCTTTAACTATCAGATGTCGCTAGTTTTCCTGTGCAATATAACACAGTATCGTACTCTTTATCGCGAATGGTAACGACGGAAACTAATTTTCTTCGTTTCTGTATCTAATTCGTGTAAAACAACAACAACAACAACAACAACAAGGTCGTTTTTTTATCATTTTGAAGAATAACAAGAACATAAACAACTTTTGTGATCTGAATCGTATATAAAATTATCTTTAAAAAATATATTATTGATCATTATAGATAAAAAATTGTGCGTTAATTTTGTCGTTTCTTTTAAGTACAAGTTATGTTTCTCTTTTTAAAAAATTATTTGCCTGCTGAATAGCTCGAAATTAGAAATTCTCTGCAAAGTGCATTAAAACATGCACCATTAATCGTTCGGCCCTGGGTTGCAAGTTGCAATTCATAGGAATGATCAACACATAGGTAGCTCAACCGAAGGTAGACTCGACGTGTGCAGTGAATCGCGTTTCTCTCTCTTTCTCTCTCTCTCTCTCTCTCCTTCTGTCTGTCAACCTTTCCGAACGATTGATCTAGCTACTGCTCCGTGGCGCTCGTCGAAGCATAAACAAAGTACGACGAGAGAGCGAAGAGGAGCAACGAGAGCGTCGCTGTCATTTCGCCCCTGGTGTGGAAGCAGGATCGTGCAAAAGGGGTTGACGATAGAGGACGGAAGAAGAGAAAGAAATGGGAAGGAAAACGACGAAGACGAAAATGAAGTATCTCGAGGGAAATAGAGAGAGGGAGAGAGAGTGAGGGAAAGATCGAGTGAAAAAAAAAGAAAAAAGAGAGCTAGAGGGAGTGCGCGAGGGGGGTGGAAGAAGGAAGAGACGCGTGTGTTGTGCTTTCCGTGCGCGCGTTAGAACGAGAGAGGGAGAGAAGAAATAGAAGACGAGTGAGCGAGAGAGATAGAGAGGGGAAAAGAACAAGATGGCCGGTCCGAAACATATGACAAAGAACGGCGGGTTACCGCCGTGGTCGAGGGCGACGTTCGCTCGGCTCCTCGTTTCTCGATACCGCTGATCCTGATTCGTCTCTTCGGGAGAGGTGTTTTTTGGCACCGTGTGCGGTGCCCTTTCGAAGGGCTCGATAGTAAGGAGGGACAGAGAGAAAGAGAGAGAGAGAGAGAGAGAGAGAGAGAGAGCTAAAAGGGGTGGAAGACGGAGATAGACAGAGCGAGAGGTAGATTGTGTGCATGAGAGAGAGGGAGAGAGAGCGAGAGAAAGAGGAAAGCGAAAAGTGAGGGGGGATCGTGACTGCCAAGAGAGTCGGTGATCCTGTGACCGAAGGAGCCATGACTACGCGTGGAGAATGGGCTCCATCGCATCGGTGTTGCAATGGCATTGCTCGGAGTGCGCTCTGATAAATCCAACGGAGAGCGCGCGATGCGCCAGGTGCGGCCTGGCACGGATCAGGAGCGATGACAAGAGGGCGACGATACTCGGCCGAGAGTTGAGCGCGAAGCGCGGGGAACCTCCTCCGCGCCGGAAGAGACCGTTGCGTTGTCGGAAGGAGGGGAAGGACCTCGAGGAAGGGAAAGACAACGACGACGAGGAAGGTCTGTCATTATCTTCGTCCTCGTCGTCGTCGTCGTCGTCGGGATCGTTACCACCGACGCCACCACCGAGACTTAACTTCGATAGGCTCGGTACCACCACTGAGGATCGTCTATCGACCAACGTTGAGGATACGATTCACAGTGAGCCCACTGAATCTCTCGCACTACGCTTTTTTCAATGGTAAGAAAACCTATGTCATTCTCATTATTTTTTTCCCCCCATATCTCTTTTCGTTTCCTTCTCCTGTCGCAGAGCAAACTTTTCCATGGAACTTGCACGCAGTGTCCCCTTTCCATTTCACGGCGAAGAACAAGAACGAGTTAGTTTTCTATACGATCTTGGGAGGAAAGCACCAAATATTGCTGTTCGCTTATTTTGAGGATGACGTATCATAGATGTTTTTTGAGCACAAAACAAATCTGTTGTACTGTCATAGGCATAACGACCTTCATTGTACCTATGACGACGATCTTTCTTTTTCTGTATTTTGTACGTTATACATATTTCCTTGTCACTTGAACGGCATGTTACATTGTTTGTTTTCTTTTTTTTCCTTCAGTACTGCGACAATCAAATTAAAAGATACGCCCTTTCTATTTGTTTTATAGCATCGATAAGAATTTGTCTACGTCCGATGCTCTTAAGAAGAGACCACATTATGGTTCGTGGAGTGGGAGTATCTCCGACAAAGAGCCGCTTAAACGATCTGCTTCTGTACCTTCCCTAGTGACGCGGTGGACTTGTATTCGTTGTTTGTTGGATAATAGTTGTAGCTCTACGTTGGTCTGCGCAGCCTGTGATGCTAGTTTTTCTATAGCTCAACTCGACGAAAGACAGATAGGAGCAAGAAAAGGCAAAAAACTTAATCAGTGTAAAATCAAGCAAGAACCTAAAGTAGAGTTATTGAAAAATGCTGTATTAGGACGTTTGACCAAGAATTCGAAAGCTGGCTATAGTATAACATATACTCCTGCTAATGCCAAGAGGGTTTATAATAAAGGTAACTCGTATTAAAGAATGCGTATACTTTTGAAACTGTGTAAAACGATGACGTTACGATCGTTAATTCTTATTTGATAGGTATGGCACAACTGACAGGCATAAGTCGCAGCGAACGAGGAAGAAACGGACGCGAGGAGTGGACGTTGCCTACGCTCGAAACGATGGATCCTACGTCGCTTCCCTACACAGATACCGCGGAAACTTCTCAGCGTTCTCCAAAGCGTCACAGTCCCTCTATGTACGAAAGAGTAAAATCCAAAGTGAGTCGCTCTTTGTCTAATGGCTCCGTTGTACAAAAGCTCTCCGAACACGTTATTCCAAGACCCACCAGCTTAGTAGTGTCCGAAGCACATCAGGACGATGCCTTGTGGAGTTGCGATAATTGTACGCTCGATAATGCACCCGGATTGGAGCAATGCGAAGCGTGCGAAGCACCTAGAAGCCCAGCACCGTGCAGTGGTGTCGTTATCAGTGTTCCTGCTTGGGAGACGCGTGCGTTATCCTCGGCAGGTCCACTATCTTATAGAAGATCTTTCTCCGATGTCAATTCTATTACAAATGTGACTCAGAGGAAGACGATAAATCGTAGGAGTTTGAACGACGAAGAACCACCGGCGGTACCTCCACATTCCATTGGTTTCACTTCAAAACCAAAGTATTCGTATATAGGTATCAGCGAGCCCGATGTTCCACCACCATTGCCAAAGAAACAAAGCAGCAAATTAGGTTTATTAGCCACCAAGGCACATAGCGAAGCTACCAGCCCTGTTAGTGACGTAGCCAGTGTGAGTCCCTTAAAACGTATGTGGACGTGTCGAAAGTGTTCTTATGCCTATAATCCCCTGTGGTCCGTGGCTTGCGATATTTGTGGTTCCCCTAGATCGCCACCTTCTCTCACACAACCTAGTTTAATAACCGTGACGAAGGATGGAGCTAATTGTCCTATGCGAGTGCAGTCTCCTATTATAGTGTCATCGGATAGTGTCAGGTATATCCCACCAAAGTCAGCTACCTTGGCTACAGCAGAATCTGATTTCGACGATCAATTGGATCCCCCTTCTCCAGTCTGGACTTGTAAGAAGTGTACATTACTTAATGCCGCTTCGCGATCTACGTGCGAAGCATGTGGTGGTTCCAAACTTAGAAGCGTAATGCACTTGGAAGATGCTACGTTACGAAAAGGAGAGAGTTGGGTATGCCCGTCGTGTACGTTAAGGAACCCACTGTCGGCACAAACATGTAACGCTTGTAAGACGTTAGCAGACTTTTTAGAAGTGCCCAAGGACAATAGGATTCAAGGACAGAGAAGTCCAAGCCCGAGACTTAGTCAGCCTGCAAATTCAAAAGTTGTTACTCCAAGGTACAGAAATTCCGTGCGAAGAAACGGCTCGTCGATAGCGGACAAGAGACACTCAAGATCCAAAGATCTAAGTCATGCTCAAGTAAGCACTTTCTTATATAGTTTTCTTTTCGTTCTTGCGACAACGATTTCACGCGCACTCTCTTTTTGCTCTTTACAGTGGCAATGTAAGTTATGTACCTATGAAAATAAGAGTACAAGCAGAACTTGCGAAATGTGCCAAAGCTCGAAGATCTTGTCCGACGCATCAGGGGACAGACCTAGACTTGTTGAGCCTGGTACTAGCACTCTTACGATGCAACGTCAGGAGAGCGTGGTAATGGAAAATTTAAGACAGCTGGAGGAAAGAGAAGCGCTAGAAAAATGGGAGCGGATAGTGCGTTACTGTAAACAGGTAACGTGACGTTAAATTACAAAGTAAAATCATAAAATAGGAAGTCCTTTTTTTATAGTAATCAGTCGCATATTTTTTCTAGACAAACGAGCCATTCGTCGATGATTCATTTCCACCAGCTCCCAAGTCCCTATACTATAATCCCGCGGATACGAAGGATAACCACGTAGTACAGTGGAGACGACCCCATCAAATAAATGTTGACTCGAGCGTCGATTCTAAACTGCCATGGGCCGTTTTTCGAACACCGTTACCCTCAGATATCTCGCAGGGAGTCTTAGGAAATTGTTGGTTACTTTCAGCTTTAGCTGTATTGGCGGAAAGCGACGAACTCGTAAGAAGAGTTCTCGTCATGAGGGAAACGTGTCCGGAAGGTGCTTATCAAGTTAGGCTGTGTAAAGATGGGAAATGGACAACTGTACTGGTCGATGATTTGTTGCCTTGCGATAAGAGAGGCCACCTGGTATATTCACAGGCAAAAAGGAAACAACTTTGGGTGCCGCTAATCGAAAAGGCTGTTGCTAAAATCCATGGCTGTTACGAAGCTTTAGTATCGGGAAGAGCTATAGAAGGCTTAGCTACGTTAACCGGTGCACCATGCGAGAGCGTACCTTTGCAGCCTTCGGCCTTACCAAGCGAAGATGAACTTGACAAGGACCTAATTTGGGCACAACTTCTATCGTCTAGACAAGCTATGTTTTTGATGGGTGCTAGTTGCGGAGGTGGTAATATGAAAGTTGACGAGGAAGAATATCAACGTAAAGGCTTGAGACCAAGGTGGGCTTCGAATCTTTCATTTAACTCTTTTAACCTGGATGACGTTTTTATAGAGATTGAAAAACTTGAACATTTTCTAGGCATGCGTATTCCGTTCTCGATGTACGTGACGTCCAGGTGAGTTACACTACACACTTTGTGATAGTCAGATGATACGATGCAGCTACAATGGGGTATTTCGTAGGGAATACGTTTGCTAAGACTACGAAATCCTTGGGGTCACTACAGCTGGACAGGGGACTGGTCCGACGATAGTCCTATCTGGACTCCGCAATTGCGAGAAATGCTAATGCCGCACGGTGCTTCGGACGGCGTATTTTGGATTTCCTTTGACGATGTTCTAAAATACTTCGACTGCATCGATATTTGTAAAACACGAGTAGGCTGGAGCGAGGTCAGATTACGTGGTACGCTTCCACCCTTATCATCCCTCAGGCATTTATCGTGCGTATTGTTGACGGTATTAGAACCAACAGAGACTGAGTTCACGTTATTCCAAGAAGGTCAAAGGTATGCATTTTTCTACTACCTCGAAAATCGACTACAAGTAAGACCTTAAGAGTTTCTTTCTTTCAAAACATACGTAGGAATTCTGAAAAGTCACAACGTTCTCAGTTAGATCTATGTGTGGTTGTATTTCGCACGCGGTCACCAGCAGCACCAGAAGTGGGGCGATTGGTAGAGCATAGCAAGCGGCAAGTACGAGGATTCGTTGGATGTCACAAAATGTTAGAAAGAGACTTGTATATCGTCGTTTGCTTGGCTTTTAATCATTGGCACACCGGGATGGAAAATACATCTAGCTATCCGGAATATGTTCTCGCGATACATAGCTCTAAAAGACTTTTGGTGGAACAAATTTCTCCTCCCGCGTTCGTTTTGGCCGATGCGATAATAAGTTTGACGTTGGCGAAAGGACAACGACACGAGGTAAAAGAAATTACACGGATTTCACAGGAAAATTTGAAATCCGTCGTGAGTTTAAAAGGGAAATATTATTTTCAGGGCAGAGAAGGTATGACGGCATACTACTTAACTAAGGGATGGGCTGGTTTGGTAGTGATGGTGGAAAATCGTCATGTGAATAAGTGGATACACGTCAAATGTGACTGCCATGAAAGCTATAACGTCGTGTCCACACGAGGACAGCTTAGAACTGCCGACAGTGTTCCCCCACTTCACAGGTACATAGATTCTTTGCTATTTCTTATTTTTACTAAGAACACGACCCTTAAAAAAGACTCGTTTTTACAGACAAGTTATCATAGTCCTAACGCAATTGGAAGGTAGTGGAGGTTTTTCAATAGCACATCGACTCACTCACCGACTAGCGAACAGTGGAAATTTGCACGATTGGGGACCACCCGATACCCAACATCATCCTCAAATAGATACTCAGGTCGAAGGTTTACACAGTCCTCGTTTAATCACGTGAAATTTACGTGGTACGACTGACTTTCGTTGAAACAGAGCGCGACGTCTAAGCAAAAGTGCTCGTCTGCTCCCAAAAAAAAAAAAAACTTTTATTATAATAGTAACGTTGAAAGAGTTCGACTGAAAAAAAAGAAACCAAAAGAAACGTAGGAAGAGTTACAATGCATAGTACGTCATCCCAAAGTAATTAAACGATACTTTTTGTGCTTTCTAATCGACGGTATTTCACAAAAATTCTTAGAATTGCGATACACTCAGCAAATGGATAGAATACAATAATTAAAAAAGAGAGAGAGAGAGAGAGAGAAATTAATATACAATGGTTCTGAGGTTAAAGATTTGTAATACTTTCTTCTTTGCATTTTGTGTGATTTCTCTCGATTCGCGTTCTAACGAGAAGGCACATACCTTTTAAAATCGCGTGCTGATTATTAGATATTTCTGCTGGAACCATTGATCCGTAAAGAAGACTTAAGGGAATTTAAATATTTATGAAGAGACAAGTTAATATAGAGGTTGTTGCGTTGAGATCGATGCACGCTATCTTTCCGATTACTGCCAGAGGTACAAAGGGATAATACTGGACGCATTTAAACGACTTTGAGAATCACGTTTTGTAAACGCGATAAATCGAGCTACGACTTCAATTTTATTCAGTTTTATTTAAAGAACTCGTTGTTAAAAAGTAACGTAACTTTCACACAGTTATCGACTATTCTATAGTTTTGTCCGAAGTTAAGAAAATGGTGTGCATTTGTATCAACGAAACGGCTTGTGTAACGACACTTTGCTTGTTATATAAAACGAAAAAAAAATTATTTTCTCAACTTAACATTTAAGCATCATAAGAAATGACAAAACTTAAAGAATATAAAATAATATAATGTAAATTGATATCTTTAGAGATCATTAAGGATTTGTGAGCACGATACGATACAATATTGTTTTTTGGAATTGCTTAAATTGCTTAGAAGACATAAATACGATTTACGAAGATCGTTACGGTTTCTCATTTTCACTTTTTGCCTCGCGCAGCCTATCGCTGAGGCACGTACACACGTACAGAGAGACAGAAAGGCATAGGCGACGTGATCGAGGCTCAGTCGACGTGTACAAATTGTAAACGAGGATGGATCTTTATAAAAGCGAGGGCTCTTCAATAATATCGATTATTCTAGCGTGTCGTTTCCTTGCCCGGATTCTTTTGCTTCCATCTTGCAAGTGGATGCAGTGCTTGTTTTGCAAATGGACGTAGCATATTGCTACAGAACCAAAGACCCATTTCAGAAGTTTTACGATATACATTGACGCGTTCACTGCCATTCTATGCAATTTATATAGATATGCATTTCTTTTTTCTTTATCACCAATTTAGTTACCCTCCCCTTCCTTCCATTGTAAATGGAATTCTTACTGTCATCGAAATCGGCGATTGTTTTACTCGTATGGATAGTCTTCGGTTCGACTGCGTTACGCGTATGTATATATAGAGATTTGACAAACACAAACATACACACACGTACACACATATATATACATCTATGCGCAAGCATGGCAGTCAGCGGGTTAGAAGCTGAGTTAGGTAATTTGCGCGCGAGTGTGCTCTCTAATATTTTTAGAAGAATCAACAGTGCCGCCGTAATTGATAAAATAATGCACACAGTCCTTTTATCTATACATGTTTCACGTCTAGCGTGTGTAACGTTCGCTAGAAGCATTTTGTGATTTGCAATAAGTTTTTTTTTGTTATAATAAGAAATTGGAGAATGCGTTCTTTGGCTTCGATGTCAAACTGCCACTATTACATTCTTTGTCTTCGAACACGAGAGATCAGTCGATTGGCACGCGAACCTTCTTTTTCTAAGACGATAGAAAAGGGAAAAAACATTCTCCAAAAGCTCTCCGCACGCCATGAGTGTCGTGATGTGACAATATAGAATCCCTATGATCAGACGACGATGATCTTGCCCGAAAGAATGACGGATGATGAACGTTTGTTAAAAAAAACAAAAAAGAAAAAGAAAAAATAGTACAAAGTGTTACAAACTTGCTACGGGGATTCGCTTAGATTCTTTTATCGCAAAAGAAGGGTAAGTTAAAAAGAAGAGATAAAAGAAATAAAAAGTATGGGGTACGCTGAAGTCCGATTTGGAAAAATGTAGAATATCGAACGTTTCGATTGCCAAGTACTCGGAATCTTAGAAAGCACGTAGTGACGAATTAACGATCGCGGCTTATACCAATAGATAATAATAAATATCTTTGTTGTATACTTCGTACGAAGGAAGAGTTGCATTTTTGAGCCTGGCCTAATAATTAAAACTTATTTTTTAACGTTGAAGATACTTGGGAATAGTTACAACAGTCACACGATATATCACGTTCTTGAAAATTTTGAATTTAGACTCGTTTCACCGAAGTGTACAGCTCCTGATTATCGTACTCTCTTCATTATCGCATGCGCACACATACATACATACACATACAGAAACACGAATATAAACCTTTCGTCTTGCAATAGAATACGATTTTTCGATAAACTAGCGGAACTACGATAGACGTGATTCTTCGTTTCGATATTGTAAACGCTGACCCTTAGTGCCATAAACCAAATCGCAATTGAAGAAGAGGAGGAAGGAGAAAATGAAGATGAGGATGAAGAAGAAGATCCATAAAAAGGAATAGCGATTAAATAGATAACGGCGATTTTTTAAAATTATAATCGCACCCACCGATGTGTCATGGTAATATTTTGTATCGACAATTTCTTTTTCTAACGACGGAAGAAAAGATGAAAGATATACTATATTTTACATATTGCATAGTCAGCGACGATATTCTACGTAGATTTGTCGATAATTAAAAAAAATAAAATAAAAATAAAAATACGAACAAGATGACCGAGAACGCTACGATCGTTTTTCTTGGAGAAATAATAATAAAAAAGGATAAAATGAAGGCATCGCGAGGCCACCGTTTTTTGGCAGCCGACGTTTGTTGAGGCACGTAAATAAAATATTCAGAATGAAAGAGAGGGAGAGAGTGAGTGTATGATGTGCGAGTATAGTGAAAAAAAGAGAACAGATAGAAAAAATGAGAAAGTGGGCGTGAAATGTATGCTCGGATACCTCGACAAATTATTTACGCGGATTTGAACACTTTAGAAAGAGAGAGAGAGAGAGAGAAAAAATTCTGTATGTACATAAAGATATAAAATATTTATTCTATTCGCGAAGCGAAAACGAGAGGAAAACCGATAAAATCGCAAAAAAAAGATATTTATACCGCTTGCGTTACCTACCTACCCAAACCGAGTTTATTTGCATGCGCTTTAAATTATTTTTTCGGTTTTATAACGTTCAACGACGTAAATACAAAGCACAATGATCTATATATTATAGATGTCGGTATATATATGCTATATACATAAATTAAATATTATATGTGTATATATATATCGTCGTCGAGATACACGATGGTGACGTGCGAGAGAAAATTATTTCTTCCCCCCTTTTTGGAAATTATTTGCTCGTTCGATATCTCGAATGAGCGACGCGCGGCATTCAAAATGAGTCGCGCCGTTATTCATTGCTCGAATGGGCAAATAATTAAAAAAAAGGAAATAAAGGAAGAAAAAAAGATAATTTGTTGGAAAAACGTAAAGTAAAACTTAACGTAAAATATAACGCCTATCGTTGGTATAATAATATTAGCACGGCATTGTTGATATCTTTACATCCAATTGAATATGTAGAATAATCGCACGGCATCGCAAAAGTACCTAGGAATAATATATTCTTTAATATTGTGAAAAGTGGAAAATTGAAAGCCATAAAAAAACTTACACATGATACACACGTACACGTACACATACAGACACATACATACACGCTGTCTCATTGTATTTGTATGATAGAGAGCATAATATTGTCGTGTCATATTTCATGGTCACCACCGGAGCGACTCATACTCTGTAAATGTTTTACAGCGTACCGGGTGTCTTCTAAAACTGCGTACAAGCGTTAAATTGCCTTTCCTGCTTTTCATTTCCGGAAGGATTGAGCGCGCTTTAGTACGATAGAAATGAAGAAGAAGAAGAAGAAAAGCGAAAAAAGAAACAGAAATGAAAGAGAAAGAGAGAAGGAAAAAGAAAAAAATAGTTACATACGTGTGAAACGTGTTGAAAGTGACTTATAATGGTTTGTACTGTAGATGTAATATAAATGCGTTGGAAACGATTTTATTAGTGGTCAGAGAGCCCGGATTGTTACAATAATGTATAAGTCTAAAAAAAATCTATCGGATTTAATCTGGCAAATTTTTTTTCGAAAAGAAGAAAAGGAAGAAAAAGAAGCGAAAGAGAGAGAGAGAGAAAAAGCTCTTTTAGTCTTGTTCAACGCACGACTGTGATCATTTTAGAAACGCCCACGTACGAATTCAACGCCACGTACGAACTCGAACCAGCAATCAACTTTGTGATAGTCTACTATGTACCGATCTGGTAAAACTTCGTTGAAATAACCCCATTTCCTAATAGATAAGCTGTATAATTATTAGAACTTTGTCACGTACACGCAAGAAAACGTATTTAATACATTACAAGATGATAATGAAATTGTGTTGTCCCCTGATTTGTATCACGTAGGCACGTTTAATAATAAATCGAAATATTATCTATATTCTCTATATTATCGTACGTCTCCCTTGTAGCGAATGATTAGCAAGTTTTTGCTCTTTTTATATTCTGCTTATCTGTTTCTTTTTATAATCATCGTCTATATTTAATTATCGTAATTAATTAAAATATCATAAAAAGAAAATAGAAATATTACAATTACCTCTCATCACGATGAAAAACTTTAACTTGCTACCCGTGATTCGTTGCATTTAACTGCGTAATAATGACATCCATGGCGAACCGCCAAAAAAGTTGATAATTGCACTTGCACACGCGTTCATAATTATCACTTTCGCTTTTGATATTATTTTTAATTTAGAATACGGATATATTCTAAAACAATTGTAAAGTTTAACGGTTTATTTATGACTTTTAGAAGAAAAAATAATTCACTTACTTTCCCCGCGAACATGGCTCAACTATTCTCGAATTGAAAGTAATTCCTTTAGCAGGTAGTATTCACACGCGAAAGAAAAGAAACTGATTGGTTTTATGTAATTTTAATAAATAATAATGAGCGTATCGTTTTTAAATCGTTACAATAATTTTTTTCTACCTATATAAATAATTTATTATAATAAACGTTTAGCTTAAATTTATAAATAAGTAATTACATATACGTATGTCCTACGCAAAAATTTGAACTTCTAGTTCGTTCAAACTCCGATAGGCAGCGTTTCTGCGCTCAATCGAAGCTACATGCGATCTCGATGTTTAAAAAATAGAATTCAAACTACTCAAAGTGTTTTACATTGTAATTATATTTAAATATTTAAAGTTTATACTTTAAGTTTAAGTTTAGTGTTCAATAATGTCTACGTTCACGTTTGGAACGCCAACGATAACCTCAAGTAGTTCAGGTTTTGGATTTGGAACACAAAGGTAAATAAATTGTAATGACGTTCTAACCTTTCACACAATAATTGCTATATCTTACGAGATAAATTAGTATCATTGAAATTTATCATTTATAATGCTTTAAATAGCACATCTTTTACTTCAACGACCCCAGCAACTGGATTAACGTTCGGAACATCGACTCCAGCTACCACATCCACTGGTTTAACATTTGGTTTTGGAGCAACACCGCCAACTTCTGTACCCACTCAACCTAACACCTCTCTGATTGGGACTGGTGCAGCCACATCATCAGCAGCACCTAGTTTGTTTTCAACCCCTGCTTCTTCTGCTCCCTTATTTACAGGACGTAGTTTAACAACACCTGCTCAAAATACGAGTTTGAAGACTCCGCTAAATACCGCACCTGCATCGGGTGGTTTACTATTTGGAAATACTACCACTACATGTAATACTGCTTCGTAAATTAGAACCTGACAATTAGACAAGAATTGGTATACTTTACTGATATTTGATATTTGCAGCATCCTTATTTGGAAATATTAGTAACAGTGGTTTAGCAGGTACAAAATTAACAACCACTACAACTACGACCACCACAGCAAGTAAAGGATTAGGTGGCTTAGATGTTTCTGTCAATAATAAAGGTCTTTCTCAAGGAAGTAATAGTCCAACTGCTGCTAAGGAAAATTTGTTACCGAATGAACTAATGCAAACTATAGAAAACTTCAAGTAATTAGAAACAAATGGTGTAATTAATTATATTTTCATAAGCAAGTTTATAACTTTCTATTTTTTTATTTCTACCAGGGAATTTGTGAAAACACAAAAAGTTTTATCTTCGGATATAGCAAGAGGTTCTGCAAGACCATTAAACCGTTGTGCAGAGGATATTGCATCACTGATGGAAATGTTAACTACGCTAGCAGGTTCTGTTCAGAAAGATCGTGCTTTTGCTAATAAGTTGAAGCAAGACACTGCAAAAGCGCTACAAAATGCAGAAATAGCACAAAGAACACACGATACACCACCTGGCCTACAATATGAAAACAATGCACCGCTCCTATTCTTCATGGAATTAGCTGAAAATTTTGAACACGACTTAATGCTATTTAGGTCTCAAATTGAAACAACAGAAAAACATATACAAACCATGATGACACCAAAGACGTTAACTCCACAAGGTATAGTCATGTTTATTGATAATCACAATATTAATTATAATGCTATATAAAAATCACACAATCTACTTGTAGAATTAACAATGGCTATGAGTAAACTCCATGAGTCTCTAGTTGCTGTTGCTGGCAAATTGCAAGGTGTTCATTCCAAAGTGCAACAGCAAAAGGAACAGTATCTGAATTTCAGAAAATACGTGTTAAAAGATAATACAAACGTTTTTGATGATATTAAAACAAATGATAAATCACTGCGCAACACTATAGGAAGAATTACTAGCGGTCCAACACCTTTTGGTCCAGGTAGGTTCATATAACTATAAAAAAAATATTTCATCTCAAATTTGGATGATTTGTTTCAATAGGCAACAGGAGCTTCCTATCGTCAACGGCACTGAACGCTACTCAAGCAACCAGCTATGACGCGCGAAATCCTTTAGGTAACTAAGTGACGAGTTGTGGTACATTGCGATACTAATTTAATCTCACGCTAAAGACAAACTCCCAAAACAACGTATTTTCGTTGTTACAACTTTCCCATAAACATGTCCTACCTTCAGGTCTTGCGTGGATCTAGTGTAAGGTAGAAATTACTAACATTTAACGTCCTTATTAAATACCGTAGAAGTACTGTGTACAATATGAATCTGTTGATTTTCCTTCTTTATATATACATGTATATTTTGTTTATACTTATTATTTCTATGATTTGACTTTAATTTTGCGTTTGCAGGGGAAAAGTAGAGGCTGTATTTTAGTTATTGAGGTATTGAATTTTACTTTCTTTTTTGTGTTATAAAATATGGGAAAAATTATGAAGCTTTCCTATTTAATATTTTGGGAGCAAAAGTTGTATTTGTGGGATAAGATTTATTCTTATATTATAGTTGGCTTTCAAAATGGTATATAAATTAATTATAAAAAAACAATTGAAGTTTTATCTATTGCTTCTTAAGGAATGGCTGTGTATTTTATGTCCGCTTTAAGTGCTCCTGCTTTATCACCAAAGATATGGTGCTAGCTACATCTGTATTAGCCAGAAAAATTTTAGCGTAAGTTTAATCATGGGTAAGGTGTAGTTGATGTCGTTCAGAATCATTTAAATCAAGGACAAAGTTGTAGTAGTTATATTAGCAATTTGTGCTGATTATTTCTATTACACATCAATTGTGGATGAAAGCTGCAGATAATGCGTATCATTCGTTAATGATTCTATGAATTCATGGAAAACATCCAAGAGCTTCAGCTAATGTACGTGCATTTAAGTTTACCATCATCTTTTGATGAATTATGCCTGACTAGTAACTATGTTGTTGCAGCTTGGGGAACTACAACACCAGTCCCTTCTACTATAAATACAACCATAGATTCATCTTTCAAGCCACCTACAGCAAGCTTGAACTTCAACGCACCAGCTAATCTTACTGCACCTTTATCAACAAATGAATCAAATTCGAGTTTCCAATTGCAGAAACCACCAATTGGAAATAAAAGGGGGAAACATTAACTTTCAACATTTTTTTATTTTTATAATTCGTAAAAACTTTAAATATAGAATAACTTTTCAGATATCATTTCATTATTGCAATGTGAGTCACGTACATGAATATTTTTGTTAATAAGGAATATAAAGTGCACAAGAAGGTCCAAAAAATAATGTATTTATAAACCATCACCTTAATGCCGATATATAAAATAACAGAACTCGTATTTTTTATACTCATTATCATATTTACATTTAAATACCAATCTATCATCTTCACATATACAAAATTGCACTTATTTATTTAAAAAAATCATTATCACAAGATAATCATTCTGAAAATAAAAATATTTTAATCATTAAAAAATTGAACTTATATTATAACCATTATATTAATTTATTAATTTTTAGATATTTCATAATGCAGTATTTACCATTTAAAGAGCACCAGCTTGTAAGATTGGAATCAATAGTCTAAAAGCATCTTGAACGTACGAACTTGCATTTGCAGCCTGAAAAAATAAAAGATATCGGTAATATTAAAAATATAATTAAGTAATTTATAATGTGTATTTATATACCTATATTTATATACTTACTTCTAAAAAGACTGTTGTGATATTAGCACTGATACTATCTGCATTGTCAGAAACTTTAATAAAATCATTTAATGTATTACAAAAACTCGTAGCTAGTGAACTAATTTCATTTGTCAAGATACGTGTTAGTTGAACAAGTGCATCAGCTTCACTCACAGTATTGCGTCTTTCTTTAATCAAGAGTAATTCTGCAGTTTTATGGAACCTTTCAACGCAAAGTGCTGTAAACTTTGCTATAGTGGAAATAGCACATTGAAAAACTTCTAAATTTGTATGAGAGATAGGTGATGCAAGATAAGATTTGGTTTCATTCCAAACCTAAAAAATATTTTAATCAAATAAGTAGAGTTATTTGTTAATTTTTATATCATCAAAATATTTCCTTACGTCATCAAGTTTCTCATATGTGATAGTAATCCCCAAATCCTGACAAGCATCAGCCAGTCTACTTTTAAGGTCTCTTTTATTTTCTTGCTCTTCATTTTCTTCATTTTCATCACCTAGGTCACACAACTCTTTAACCTCTTCCAATGTTTCTTGCAGAGACATCAATTCATCTGTGTCAAGATTGATCAAGTGTCCTTGAATTTTCATATTACATTGTTTTGACAACATTTCTAATGCTTCTAGATGAACAAGACCTTGAAAATCATCAAACAGAGATTCAAAATGTATCTTTCTTGCTAATTGTTTTTCTTCAATTGTCTTTTCTTCGGATTCTGCTTTCTCTTTTGCTTCCCTAAGTATTTTAGATAAATTTGGTTTGTCTCCTTCGTTCAGAAAGAATGCTCTCTTCTTTTTTAGACCAGGGTCACCTTCTTGCAAGACTTCCATTGTTTTTTTACCTATTGCTTCTAAAGTGTCCAGGCCACCTGTCATAACTTTGCTACCAGTTTCAACCAGTTTTGTAATGGAGGATACTCCAGACAAAAAACTACCAAAACCAAAAGATCCTTGAGGTTGATAGGATATGGTTTCCTTTGTCTCTTTATCTGTAAACATAAATATACATCAGATACTAATAAACTATAGGTTCATATTATCATGACATAGAAGTAATGTATCATACCAGGTGTTACAACTTCTTCTTCTTTCTCATTTCTTGTATCTTGTGATTCTGAACTATTTGGTACATTTATTGTTTCTTCCAGAAGCGATAATCCTTGACTAACATGAGTTGTCAGAGTAGATACACCAGCAGAAGCAGTATTAATTAGGGAACTTACACCCCAATTACTCCAACTGCCCCATATAAAATTGTCAGACTCTTTATTTTCTAAGGATAATTTATCTAATACTGGCTGAATTTTCTGTTCCGTCAAATCATTGCCTAACTCTATATCATTACCTAATTTCTCCCATCCTTGAGGTTTAAATATCTCCTTAAATTTTTTATCTGATTTCAGTTCTTCAGGCATGTCAGCCTCCAAGAGATCCGGATTAAAAGGTTTACTAGACTCAATGTCGATACCTCTTGTAGATCCTTCAGAGACCGCTCTCCTTAATGGCATATCTTCTTTTATATTTTCAGTCGTGTCAGTAGGATTTGTAATGTTTTTTTCAATTTTTGTTCCTAATTTTCTAGCACCAAGTTTACGTGGGCCATCTGTAGATCTTCGAGTTCTGGATTGCCTTTCTTCCTTAGGATTGGTTGTTGCTTTTTTAAGATTCTGCCCTGTAGTAGATGGGACATTTTCCTGATTAGTAACAGAAGCTTCTAACATACTGTTTGTGGTCTCTGTTGTTTTGATATCTGTATTACTAGGAGAAACTGGTTCTTTGTTTTTTTCACAGGCTACCATATCCTTCTCATTTTTCATTTCAGCTTCTTCAACAGATGTAGTATTCGGAGTATCAAGTTTTTTTTCACTAGTGGCCATATCTCTTTGAAATGAACGAAATCTGGGTTTCTCGCAAACTATTTTGTTATTTCTAGGTAATTGTGGGATGCACTCGGTGTCATCGTCAGATTCCGAATCCACAACCGATGACATACCAGCCCACCTCGAATCGTTTACATCAGTTTTCGAAACTGCGTTCTGACCCAACTCCTCATCGGCGCTTTCAAAGTCGTCACTCTCTGACGTTGCCATATTCACTTAGCATCGGGTCACTTATCGCACGTTTTTCTTTGATCTTTTTAACTTCCCCTATAGCTTTCTGTCATATACTCAAGCATGCCGCGACTAACACACACATGTAAAGTACGTGCGTGTTGAAAGATAAAATTCAGGCGGTTAAAAGATCACGTGGACGGATGGAACTATTACAGGCATCTATAAGCACATTATAAAACTCGAATAACGCCTTCGTGGCAGTAGCAAGTTAATTAAAGCGGACTGCGCATGCGAGAGGAAATATTTAAGCTTCATTGCAGTCGATAAGAAAAACGGTCCATGTTACCGACGAATTGTTGCCTACGATGTTACCAGTTTTCTTTCTCTAATCATTTTACATACGATTGGGAACTACTAATTTGTTATAAATAATGTATCGTAGATAAAAATAATTGTTTTTCGTTTTGTTCATAATTCTCAAATTAAGAATATTTTCATATTAAATTAATATTAGGTTCTACGGTTTACCGCGTTTCGATCAGCCAATCAGCGTATGTCTTGTTCTGGATTAGTACCACTTGTTTGCACGAAGTACTTTCGCTTCAACGAAGAAAAAACAAATGAAATGACGAATGAATATTAATGTAACATTTTTATTGTACTTTAAACAAAAATTAACAAACATATTAAATATTAAAAATATATATGTATTAATATTAACACAAATATTTATTATAGTTGAGTTTAATTGGTCGTAGACGATGCGAATGTTACTGTGCGCATGCGCAACGATCGTCTTTTCTTCTCTTTCCCGTCAGACGTTACTTTTTTGAACTTCGCAAAGTGGGAAAGGCGTTGCGTAAATTATTATAAATTTCTTGTGCAAAAAATGTACTTGATCGACAGGAGCAACGCCATTAAATAATCAAATATTTACAACTGAAGGTAAGTACTTATCTTTTACTACACACGTGTGCAATTAATTGCATACGAGTAATTAATAGCAGTTATAACTGATTTGTAATATCAACGGCCAATAAAATCATTGTTGAGTAAAAGTCTGGATTCTAAAGTAGATATGAAATTTCGCAGTTGTAACACAAAGTCAGGAGCGACGATGCATGTAAACAAACGGCAAGGTGTTTGATATCAAGACAAAGCTCGAAGGTTCTCTCATTCCTCGTAGGTCTCTCGTAGGTCTCTCATTCCATCACATCTCGTCACATAGAAGGTACGTATATCTCATTAAGAACAGCGCTCGTACTGTATTGCGAGCATCATGGTTATCATCGTAAGATCCGATGGAAGTGTACCGTCGAGCTAATCGATTCTACACTTTATTACATTCAAAGCAAATTTAATTTCCCACTTCGCGGGGAATCGATAAGCGAGCGAAGGAAAACGGTGTGTACCGCGTACACTCGAAATAATTTGATCGTTTCATTAATTTGTATTAGTTTAGCGCGAAGGAGGTCAAAGGTGGTAAACTAAAATTAATGCGGCTTTAGCACATTCGAGACCAATGACACAGGGTCTGACTATCTGATCTAACCGGTGACACACCGTGTGCGTCATGTAAGTAAGCAATTCATGTTGAACGATGAAAATATTGCGTGCAATTTACAAATGATGTTAGACTTAAGATCTTTGATATTACATGATATAAAAAAGGCTAAAATGGTGGAAAACATGTTGGTCCCTATGGATTGTCTTCCGTTTAGAAGCCAGTTTAGAATGAGTTAAACAGAAATCATTGGATCATGTCAATGGATGTTGGTATCGGTTAAGAGTTACGCTCAGGAGAAATATTAGCACAAACCCCTGTACGAGTTGGTGAAAAATTAGAAGGTGGAACGGACACGTTTTGTCGTCCGTGCGGAGTGTCTTAAATCTTTGAGAGGCTTCCGTGCCACTATGGAAGGCACAACGTTACAAACGCTGTTTGTTCCGACAGAAGTGAGATTAATCAACGATAGCAACGATCCGGTTGTTTCGAGTCGAGCAAGAATTCAATTCTAGCTCGGTCTGTCTCTCTTTCTCTTCACCCTCGTTTACACCTTCCCTCTAGCACGCCACAGGAGATAACTCTTCCCGGCGGTCTATTTTCTCATCCTCGACGACTCCTTTGCGAGCTGGCTACGAGTTTATTCGGAAGTTGCGCAACAATACGCGCGAGATTGAAATTGCTCCGGAGTAATTTACGGGCTAACGCGAATATCGTTTTTGAATGATAAGTTGGAGAATAACAGTGTCGAACTTTTTCAGGCGATAGGAGTAAGCGAGAACATGGAAGATTCGAGGACGAGAATTTCACGAATTGGGCGAGCAAAGAATGCGAACGAGCGAGGACAAAATAGCGACTCGACGCGGTGGCTGGGCATGCTGCTGGCGCTTAACGACGTGCCTTCAGCATTGGCGTGCGAAGATTAGACGAACCTGCGGTAAGATATACGAATAGCGAGAGGGATTAATTTCACGAAATACCCCGTGTAATTCCAGCTAGGAAGATGCCGCTGATGAGCCTGCCACTCCGTGTTACGACTTAATGAGATCTCTTCGAAGAAGCGTCCTGTTCTTTCCGGTAGACCATCGTACCGACCACGTATACTCTTTTCTGCTAACTCCGTTAATAGGAAACGACCCTTTGAAGGCGACATTTTAATTTCCTCGTTGGGATCGGTCAAATTTCAGTTCACAAATTTCCTTTGGATAATACATTACTATCAATTATAGATTCGTACGTACGTGTGCACGTGTTGTCGATTTTTATTTCGAATTTTAGATTAACATCGAGAATGGAGAAACATTAAAACTTGGTAGTTCAATTACGTGCTCGAAATGAAACGTCAAGTCTAGACGTAGGCTCGCAAAGGGTTAACATCAACGTGATCAACTTGTGGTAGTGTACCCGTGTGCACGTACGTCACGAGAACGGGGATGAGAACTGAGCGGAGAATAACGAGCGGTCTTTTCTACGGGCGTCAGGAAATTACCATCGCATTAATATCTTTATCCTAGCGTAAGGTCGACGTTTTGCGAAACTATTTCGTACGTTCTTGTAACTTTTTAACAGACGCGATCACCGCCTACTTCGTACACCTTAATGATCGTTAGTCGACGTATGTCGTGATCGATCGAAGCAACGAAGCGCGAGATTTAGCGTTCGTTAAAATTTAACGATTCAGATTCAGAGCCGAATGAAACGCTCATAGGTCATTTTCACAAGTCGATTCGCGATGATCCACTTGCGCAGTCATTAAACAAAAAAAAGGGCTATGGAAAACGTCTTCCGTTTATTCGAACGAAGCCGCTCTGATTGCAACCTTTTTTTTCTTTTTTTTTAGAGCCAAAGAAAAAGGAGGAAAAATGGAAAAAATCGAGGAGCTTGTATACCGGTTGGACAATAGAGATGTACGCTGGAGCAAGAAGATTATGCTGCTCACGATTACGAAGCACGTTGAAACTTTTGCAATATCTGGTAACAATCGGCTTCTTAGAATACGAGCTACGTTTCGTATGAGAGCCGTACCTTTTTATATTTTTTCCCCCTTTTCTTTTTTTTACCGTATAACTTTACTTCTGGCTCTCCGTTATTTTTCCAGGCTGAACGTACGCGCTCACATTTAAACCCAAGGGGATTTTTTTCTCTTCTCTCTCGCCATCGGACTTGTTTTCATTGTCGGCCTGAACGAGCGTAGTATTACGTTGGCTATACGCCGGGGAATGACATTATTTATTCGACAGGAAGAAATTAACTCCGGTAATTATCAATGTACATTACTAACGTTTCTGTCTTGTTTCCATTCACCGTTCAACATTTAACACTTTGAATGCACTTATTCAATGGAACGTCACGCTTCTTCATATTTCACGCGTAATTTCATTTTACCATGACGCGCGACGGTGGGTGCATACGAGCTAGTTAATTAGATAGACGAATTAGAAAATTGAAAAGGATTCCAGGACTATATTCGCAGCGTGCAGCTAACACGGGGCTAGTGCAGAGAACTGCCGCTAGGATACGCATAAGAGTACGGCGCCTCTCGCACGTGATACGGCACTGATGCAATTTTATGTTCGCCACAGTGACGGCGAAAAGCATACTTACCTGGCGCAGAGGTTACCGTGATCATGAAGGCGGTTCCTCCAGGGCGAGGCTCTTCCATTGCACCACGGTTGAGCTGACCCTTGCGAATATCCCTAATGTGGATATCTCGGGCGTACAATTTTTGATAGTCGGGACTGCGTTCGCGCTATCCCGGATAAACTAATTCCAATCATAATTATTTCTTTTTAACAACTGGTCGACGAAAAAAGAACGTGTTTTGTTGCTCTATTCTGAAGTTAAGATTGTGTGTTCAGTTGTAATAGACTTTTATGTATGTTCTTATTTTTTTTACAGACCAATTATTATTTACTTTGCACCAGTGAAATTACCGTCAGCTGCACTCGATGACATTGAAAAGTGCATTAGAGCTTTTATCATTTATATCAGTAACACGCACATATGGACATTTCCGATAAAATTGACATATAATTTAAAATGCATTAGGAAATATTTCTTAATTTATCCATTACTTCGTGTATCCATTTTTAACACACACTAACCATATTCGTACACTTTCAGACGAAACAAACGTGGATTACAAGGGCAGATTAAAATATCTCATCCGCGGAATGGAGTCTTCGTTTGGAAATCGATCAGCCGGGTCGAAGGTTGTCTCCTATCTCTTGGACGAATGCCATTCGCGTCATTCTACGTAATGAGGAAGTACGACGAAGGGGTGGTGTTGGCAAAGAGGTAAGCTTGGAAGCAGGTTTAAACTCGGAGTGGCCTAACGCTCGTAATTCAGGCATGCGCTCGTAAGGTGGCGGCTGGTTTAACCTGGTGAGGTCTCACGGCTAGAGAACGAAGGAAGAAGAAGAAGAGGAATCAAGGACGAAAGCAGGCGGGAGCACGAGCGCGTTACGCGAGCGCGCGCAGCCCCGATGTGCTAAAGGGGGTTGTGCGCTCGTGATACGAAGCTGCTGCGGTGGTACCCTCGTTCTCGTTGAAATCGCCTCAGTTGATTCGCGACCCTCTCGACACGAGGGTGAACGAAACATCGGTAGGCCGGAGATGGTCTTCGCGTATGTTTCACGTATCATTGTATCTCGAGTGAGAGTGAACCCCTTCGGAATTGAAAGGTGGAATTGAAACGTCATAAGACGAGGACCGTGATCATGTTGTCAATCGAGTATTTTTCATCGGAATCCGATCGTCTGCAGAACGATATTCCTCACGGTGATAGTAACATCGCACGAGGAATCATAGATCATCAGCTGTCGTAGATACGTTATTTTTCAAGTTCATCAAGAGAGGAAGTTTAAGGGATGGGAACGATGAGGAAGGATGTTCTAATCGAGCTGATACAGCTGATACCCCTCGCGTTAATTTTTTACACGGACGCGGCCCTCGCCGGAAGTTGCAGTGCCGCGAAGCTCTGCTGCCAAGGCAGAGACTCCGGTTGTGTCATACAAAAGGAATCGCCAAATGCCATAATCGAGAGCCCGCGGGACAAACCGTGTTATTGCGATCACGCGTGTCTCAAGCTCGCCGATTGTTGCGACGACTTCAAGGAGACTTGCGGCGGTACGTTCGTCGTCGACGTCGTCGTNNNNCTTCTTCTTCTTCTTCTTTTTTCCCTTTGACGCGCGAACTTTCCTAACTTCGTTCCCTCTTAATTATTAGTAATTCGAGATAGGTATTAACGAAGTGCGAAGCGATAAGACGAATTCGAGGAAACTGTACAACTTCTGTCACCAATTAAAACTTTCTTCTTTCAACGAGTTTCTTATTACAGTTTCGAGCCGACTACGTGTAGAGTTTTAAAGGATTACGTGGAACTCGTCGCGAGGAGTTGTGGCGCGTGCAAAAAATTATCGCGTTTTTTAATTTAACAGATTTTTTTGGTACATTTTCTAATTGGCACGGGTATACAGTTTCGTTCTCTAACTCCTGGAATATTTATTAGCAGTGAAAAATGATTATTATCGTCGCATAGTCGTATATAAACGATAGGTGATAAAAAACCGGCGGGAAAAGTTCTTCGTCCGCGACGAATTTTGACGTCGGTCCACGTTAATTCTCTCTACGCTATGATCTCGATGAAAAATAATAAAATAGACCCGACAAACGATGGATCCAGCGCGCGAACGCGAGTTTGTTCGTAATCGCGTTTAACGCGTTTCGCACGACTTTAAACCGGCCGTACACCAGAGGAATAAAACACGCAAAAGTTATGCACCGAATACTTTATTTTATTAAAATATACATATAAATTCGTAGGTTTGTGTACACATTTATATCAGCGTGCGCGTCTCGTAAAATAAGCTAGACATATGAGAAATCGATATTCCGAATTAATGGGATTTCATTCCGCTCGACCCAATTTCTTTTTCTTTTTTCTTAATAAAAGAAAGAGGATAAAGAGTCTATCGCTTGATTAAAATCGCCGGATCCGTCCTTGAAGACGCCGTTATTAGAATATTAAAAAAAGAAACAGAACGGAATGAAAGCGAAGCGTCAGCGTTTCATTAACACATTGACTATCAAAGCGATTTTGCATTAACCTGTACAATATACGATCAATGTTTTTCCCCAATAATTACATTGTCATAAGTATCAGTAATTCAAATTGCTCAATGTCTCGAAATTGGAAATCGACTGTCGATCATTTCTATTAATCCCTTTTGACACTTAGCGTGTTAATGGTATATTTATATTAGGATTGGAAATTTGTGTCGCACCGCGATTATTAATTAATTTTCGGACGTTTCTTAAGGGACAAGATCCGGGCTCCTTTTTTCACTCCTTTTAGATTTATCGCGCCGAGGTGAATCCGATAAAGCGAGAAAGCGAAAGAGTGAGTGAGAAACAGAGAGAGAGAGAGGGGTGGGTTATAAGTACGGAAAAGGAACGATAACGATTTGCGGAGTAGGGAGGAGGCGCGAAGCTCTGCCGGAAGACGATTATCTCGCTTCCGTACCGGAAGCGAAAGTCTTCTGTCATCTCCAAGACATAAGAAGCTACTACTACCACGTTTCTCCTACTATTTGTTCTCGCCTCTAACCGAGAGACATCGAATTGCAAAAGTTGATCGTTTTACCCTCGCTTTTATTCCACTAAAGTAATTACTTTTAATTTAACATTTTAGCTATCATTATAACTTATATAATATAATCGTTAGCGATAATTATTTTTTTTCTTTTTGCTTTAGTAAGTTAATCGACTTCGTTCCTTGTAATAGAAATTTTCTTTATTAAATTCCAATTGTAAGCACTCGAATACCTTTTTTGTCTCGCTATCGTCAAAAGCACGGAACAATTTGATCTCAACTTTCTCCACCACCTCCGTGTATACACAGTGAACCTATCGATTTTATTTATTGTTCGTGGGAACGATTTTTAAATTGCACTCATATTTCGGCACGTAATTGTATACAGCTCGCACCGCTATAGCGTTTGTCCCTTTGTTAGCTCACGAAATAATTTAGTCCGGCGTATATGGAATCGATCGATTCACCGCTCCCTGTTTAGGGATCGAGGCTAATGCAAAGAGAACGGCGCTTCGAAGGAAAGGTCCGAAACAATGATGTTTCTATAGGAAAAGCCTCGTGTGATTCTGTATAAATCCAATCGGTCTCGTTTTTAAAAACTTTCTCGAATAGTCATTCAAATGATCTATTCGGTTTTTTCTCCTTTCTTCTTGTTTACGTTTTGATAGCTTTGTTATTAAATACAGGTCTTTGAACACACCCGCGAAATCCTGGTATTAATCTCAACTGTATGCGCCACGATATGCACCACGACTCGCTTTTTGCTTTTCGCTTTTCTGTTAGCGGCATTGAATTCAAGCGTTGAACAAAAACATCGCGTCCGATATTCACGATCCTTTCAATTTCCAAGTCCGCTCGTCCAAGTATCTTTATGTTTTTAATTTCGATCGGAGTAGGTACACCGAGCTTTATAAAATGCAACGTGTGTATTATCGGTCTTCGATTAATTTTGTAAAAGTTTCCTGCGAATCCTCAGTATGAAGGTATACAAAATAAGACACGATTAATCACGACCAACGCATGTTGCTAATAGAGAACCATATTTTATTTAATATTATTTTCCGTAAAAACGTGTTTAATACGTAATGCTCTTTGAGATGCACAGTAAACGGTGTTCCAATATTTTCTACAAGCACGTCTGTGCACTGGCACGGAATAAACTGCGAGGCGTTGCATCGCGATGCAATAAATAATGTCGGCGATATAAAAGGATAAAGCGGCTACGTTTCACAAACTAAATTATATTGCGCGTGCAATGGGAACAACGGCACTAACGGAAATAATACCGGGAAATCGCTATCTACTCGGTAGAAGTATCGGATAGAGTCTACCTTTATATCCGATTGTTTATTTAAATCCCTTGGAATTAAAAAATTCATAATTTTCACGTATAAACGAACATACATACGTAGAAACTAAAACTCGTTCTTCTCTTTTTCAGTCGTAGATTGCACGGTGAGTGAATGGAGCGAGTGGTCCGCGTGCAATACCGGATGCGGTAGCGGGACGCAAAAAAGGAGCCGCACCGTACGGATCTCCGAGAAAAACGGTGGAAAGCACTGTCCCAGGCTGGATCAAATCAGGAGCTGTCGAAGCTTTCAATCTTGCCACTCCGGCATTCTTCGTCCTCGGCTTCACGACAGGAGTGAGTGATCACGCGTGTGAACCGCGAGAAAATTGCTTCCGTTTCGCTCGCTTTCTCGCTTCGTCGCTTGCTCACTCGATACGAATTTTAGTTTTTATACCTTTTTTTCATCATCATCATCATCATCATCTTCAACGATTTGCCTCGGTTATGTCGAACATGCTCGATTGATATTCCGCAGGTGTGACAGTACTGTCCTTCTTACCTGGCGATGACAACGATACGGACGTTGGCAATGGAAACGAGATACCCCGAGCGAGGTAAGAGATAAAAAAAAAGGAATAACAAGAGGAGAAAACTATTTGCTTATCTAATTCTTTCCCTTCTTTGCAAAACTCGATTTGTTCGCACTTGTTTGCACTCGCGCGCTTATTTCAACAGCTACCCTTTCGCCATTACGTTCTCACGTTCTTATTCGCGCGCTGTTAAAAGGGGTCCTTTCGTCCTTCGCGCGAGAATCCCTACTTTCAACGAATTTTTTCCCTAGACTTTTAATTTACACGTTATTCTATTCGCGATCATCGTGCGATCATATGTTTATGATAAAATTAACGGAATAAACGCTCGTTAACGAGAGCTTTCGAGCGTGCACGATTCGCAATTAGTTACGTTACGCCCGATGAAATTGCGTTAATAATTTGCCGTGACATTTAACGTGTACGCGTCTACGTTTTAGCGTGGAAAATTGTAACGTTCGTTTCCCACGGATTATAGTAAATTTTTATGCGAGTTCCATTTCCATCCTCTCTCTCTCTCTCTACTAGTGTACGAATTTCGTTCGGTTACCATCGCGGTATTTCGTAGATTACACGTGAAAATTGTCGCGCGATCGCGGTACGATATTCTACGAAATCAGCGAATCCGATACGCTTTACAATACGTATGCGATAGGTATGCTGCCGCTCGGCAAACCGAAATCGTCGTTGACAGGACGAGTGAAAATTGTCGGGCGCACGTTTTCGAAATTTTCGCGGGTATACGCGCGTAACACGTCGATGTAAACGAGATATACAAAATTTACGTATCAACGCCTCGCTATGCGCATATCTGTGTATCGTTGCGGGATTCGAGATGGACAGGGAAAAATTTTGTCGACTTCTGTAAAAATTCGTGCGAACGAAACGTCGTTTACCGTCATTGATACTAATAAAGTTATCGATCGCTTCTCACGCCCTTCTCGCCTGCCTCTCTCATCCAAAACGTCGTTTTTTACCTCGTTTCTCGCGTGTGACGAGTAGCAGCGAATCGTCGCGATATTTTTCTCATTATTCTTTTTTCCACGTTCTCACGGGAAGTCTCCTTTCAAAAGAGGATGTAACGTGTGTAACGTGTGTATGTACAACGTATACAATTTCGCTGCGATGTGCGTGCTTTTAGTAAAGCATACCGGGATTTTTACCTCTCGCTCTTTTTCCCCCCTCTACTTATTTTAGTTACGACAAGTTACGTCGTTGGAACAATTCGTAACAGACGGTAGAACAATTTCAAATATCACATCGTAAAATAAAGGAATATAAGGTGGTACATGTGAGTGGGCGTGTCGGGAGTAGCAATTTACTTTAAAAGTCCCGGCGAATGTACGCGCTCGGCCACACGCATTGTAAACATTATTTTTCGAGTGTACGTTCCTCGAAAGCGCTCGGCAAAAATTCGTTCTCTAGACATAGAGAAAAAGAGAGGGAGAGAGAGAGAGAGAGGAAAGTAAAAAAAAACAAAAAATTGGAGAAACGTGAAATGGATGTACAACGAGGGAATTCGGTATATAACTCGACACGGAATCACGTACACGTCATCGAAACACTTTTAAACCGTGATTGGCGTCTATCGAGATAAATTCACCCTCCGAAAGGGTTAAAAAGCACCCTGGATGACGTATGTGGGTCACGCGAGTCGAACCTCGATGACACGTACGCCGGCCAATTTCTCTTTTGTACTTTGGAAATTCGGATTCGACTAGGTACCGCCGTTCTTCTCTCTCTTTTTTTTCCTTTCTTCCCATTTCTCTTCGTATATTACGCTTTAATGTCAAATAAAACGGAGGGCACGAGTTTACTCCACGTTCGTATTTTTTGCTTCTTCGAAATAGAACATTGTCGTATAAATGTTTACCAACTCGCGGGTAGAGGGTCAGAAAAAGCTGGCGAAATTTCAGTTTGTGTATTTTCACGTCAGATTCTCTTCTCGCGAGCACACATGCGGTATCTCTCCGTCGATGTTACTGTTAATCGAAATGTTCCCACCTTTCAGTCAGAGCTGCGTCGCCTTCACCGTCGTGCGTGCCTCGAGAGCCTGCAAGAGGATATCTTCTACGTTGGCCGAAGGTGAGGATGGATTTTCGATGATGTTTCCATCGCGGATAAGCCAAAGGAAAAATACGAGAGGAAGAAACGAAAAAATCTAACCCGATCGATCGTATTGTCACACGTCGTTTAACTTACGTACATACATACATACACCGCGAACAATTCATCAAATTTCCTACAACCGGACAATGGATGAAATTGCGATTGCAAAATTTAACCAAATGGAAAAATGATATCACCCGAATCGATGACTGTACATACATCGTAACGATAATCGACGTTCCATCGCGATCTCTTTTTTTCCTTTTTCAATTTTGATTTTTACATTCGTGAAACATTTCGAGAACGGTGTATTTCGTGAAGCACGAAGAACGCGTCGAATCGGACAGGACGTAACGACGGCGTTCCATTTTGAATACGAACTACCGCCTACCCTCGACATGCCGCGCGCGTGACGTTGTCATCGAGGTTATGTTTCGTTGTTGTCGGTGAGGTAGAGGGAACGAGTAACATCGCGGTGCCGAGTAATCTCGGTTAAATCGGTCCACGACGATTTAAAACACGGCGTTATTTTTATCGAAGGATCGGCCGGAGACACGTTTCCGGATATTGCGGATATGCGGTAAAACAGAGATAACCCATCTTTTTCTATATGCAGTGTAATATATAGCAAACATAGAGCGAGCGTAGATAATGTTTGTGTAGATTCTTTAAAATTATATATCACTTTTTATTATTGTTATTATTTTTTAGATGCGCTCTCGTCTCTTTCTCCATCTCTTTTATTTTTCCCGGTTTTATTTCTTTCGCTTCTAAATTTGTCTCTCTCTTTTTCTTTTTTTCTTTAGGCACACGGATATGCGTGGAACGTCACGAGGATGAAGAGGACGATAGCGAGGAGGGAAAAGGAGATAGAAGAGAGGGTGCGAGAGGGAAGTTGCTCGTGGGTATTGGCAGATGGAAACTATCGACGTCCGTCGACGGCGGAAGTGCCGCTAGAACGGCGATGAATTCGAGCTGCCACGGGAAATGGATAGGCGATTCGAGGCTCCTCATCGATTGCGACGATCCAAGCTGCGGAGAGGCCGCTAAGCATCTACGAATTTCGAGACGAGCGAGGAGAAGCGTCACCGATCGCGATGATCTTCAGGACGTGGAAGATGACGAAGATGACAGGGAGGAGGAGGAGGAGGGAAAGAAGGATGATCTTAGGAGGAGCGACACGGTCAAAGGGACGTGGAAGAGGAGGAGGAGAGGTCGACGGCGAAGGAGAAGAAGAATCGAAGAGCTTGCCGAACCCTGATGATTTTATTCGATGATTCGGTTCTGTCCTTCTCCCTCTCGTTGTTTTCCATCCTTTGCGTTGCTCGTTTCCTCGTCGATCCTGGTCGATCCTGGTCGATCCTGGTCGATCCTTGTTAATCCGCTATAGTGTGTGTCGTATCGTTTCACCCAAGGTCTCCAGTCGTTCCTCATATCTATTTTGTTATGTGGGAGTTTATGAGAGGATTGAGTATATAAATAAATGAATAAATAATTGAGTGTACGATCCCGAAGGGCAGAGGAGTCGTCGAGTACCATTCTCCTTCGTACTCTTCCTTCCAACGAGCCACCAGGGATTTAATTGTTTCGCATATCGAAGGGTTAGGAAATATTTATACGATGTAGACTCGATTAGGCTATGTATGGAAT
Organism: Odynerus spinipes; assembly: GCA_032403825.1. NCBI lineage: Eukaryota > Metazoa > Arthropoda > Insecta > Hymenoptera > Vespidae > Odynerus > Odynerus spinipes. Next base: position 1,100,803 of record JAIFRP010000007.1, on the reverse strand, counting down.
CTATTTCATTACGAAGACGGACCAGAGAGGACCACGACCCGAGCTCGTTCGATTCGAAAACTTTTTTCAAATGGGCTACGTGCCTATCGACGCGCAATGCGTGTTGGGTCACGTTATCTACGAGTATCGAGAGTTCGAGGTAGAAGGCTCGAGACGAGATGAGCAAAATGTAAAAGCACATCGTCAATAAAGGGCACTTGCACTTACCAGCAAGCACCATTTCGAGATTATTCCCGCGACTGAAACGTTCCTGAAACTCTGGCTTTTCTACTATGTCGTATACCTCTTCATAATCCCTTTCCATTTCTCTCTCTTTCTCTCTCTCTCTCTCTCTCTCTCTCTCTTTCTCTCTCTTTCGCCACTTTGCAGTCGACTTTTGTAACAAGCATGTCTCTTTTTTTTCTGTTTTTCTAAACCGTCTCGGTCTCGGCACAGTTACGACCGCGACGATAGACGTGTAGCAAAAGAAGCTCGTTGCGTTAAGGGGGTTCCTTGATTGAATTGCTTCTTTTTTTATCGGCTAGCGTACATACACGTGGGGTATCATTAATCTGGAAACCTAGAACATTTTGTGCATGGAATACACATCTCTAGCTGATTCGTCTCTTATTTCTTAAGTATTTACTCGAATTTCAAATATAATAACGATCGATCGTCGGAATTTATCGGGCTGTCAGAAATCGATAAATTTTTTGTCGAGTACTCGACCGAATACCGTGAAGCTTAGAAACTGTCGGTGAAGATAACGTAGTTCAAATTTGAAAACAGGAAATCATCCAAAAAACAGGAAGATTCCAAGTTGAATTATTTTTTAGACCGGATTTTGCGGTCTATGTGCCATAGACCACCATATCCTGAACGATTTGTGTATAAAAGCGTGAAACCGAGTATGCTAGCTCACAAGAAGTCGAGAAACCGGAGGAACACAATTCCTCCGTGTCGCCGATAGTCTTTCGATCCTCGTCGTTACCGCCGCTATCATTAGACTCATTCTGAAATTCATTTCGAATTCTACACGACAACGATAAGCCGATCAATATGGCGAGCAGCGGCGGTAAGACGGAAATTCTCTACCTGTTCGATCGACCAGCCGAGCCGGTGTACGTGCCTAAAGGAGAGAAGCATGTCGCCTTCGATATACCAGCTGATTACTTGGTACGTAAACTCGAACTCTTGATCATTTAAGAATAGAGGATGATCTCGTATAAATTTTTGTTTTTTTTCTCATTTTGATTTATACTTTTAAATTATATATAGCCCGATCAATATCGCCCAGCAGCCGTCGAGATATTCGGTCGATTCGGTGAAACGACCGAGACGAAGATACCAGTGAAGCAGATTACTTTGCCCGACCTCAGCATTCCCATGCAACTTGGACGTAGGGAACCCTTCTCCCTATTCATCCCAGCCCACCGTAAAATAGCCGCTCGTCTCATCGACATATTCATGGGTTCGTCTCCCTTTGCTTCTCTTTATATCGAGATCGACCAACTCGATGTAGTTTTATTCATGTTGGATGTCACGGACTTTAGGTATGAGGACCTACGAGGATTTTCTATCGGTGGCGGTTTACTGCCGTGATCGCATGAACCCGAACATGTTTATTTACGCGCTCTCGGTCGCGATACTGCATCGCCCTGATACGAAAGATCTGCCGATTCCTCCTTTGCACGAGGTCTTCCCGGATAAATACATCGACGGTGGTGTCTTTTCTCGTGCGAGAGAAGAGGCCAACATAGCACCGGCCGGTCAAAGGGTAAGCATGAAAATAATTAAAGAGAGCTACTTGCCTTCTAACGCGAGCTAATCAATAAGAGAACCGTATCGGATTTTCTATGCCAGTTTCTAATACCCAACCTCGACCGATCTCGTCTCAATCGAAGGCAGTACACCTACATACGTTCAGTTCATATTACCTTGTGTTTAGATTCCCATCGAAATCCCACGGGATTACACTGCTTCCGATCTCGACGAGGAGCATAGAGTCGCTTACTGGAGAGAAGATATCGGGGTCAATCTTCATCACTGGCACTGGCATCTGGTCTATCCATTCGAGGCCGACGTCAGGATCGTTAACAAGGATCGACGTGGGGAGCTCTTCTACTACATGCATCAGCAGATCCAGTCCAGGTGCGCGAGCTAGTCATAAGCCGAATAGATCGTGCTTATCCTATAGTACCTACCGGAGGCAACCCTAGCTTCTGCACATTGAACTAATTAACTTTTCATCCCATCTACAACGCATCCCTTTGATCGCTATTAACCTTACTCGATTGCTCGATGTATCGGTCATTTTCCGTGCCTACGACGACACGACAGACGCGCGTCTCATCTTCTTCTTTTTCTTCACGAGTTTAATTTTATTTCCCGATCCTATATCGATCCAGGTATAACATCGAACGCCTGTGCAACCGATTGGGACGCGTTCAGCGATTGATAAACTGGCGCGAACCCATCCCCGAGGGTTATTTCCCGAAGTTGGACTCGTTGACTGCCAGTCGTAGCTGGCCGGCCCGTCCCAGCGGAGCTATTCTTCGTGATATCAGCAGGCAGGCCGACCAATTGGATTTCGACATTCAGGATTTGGAGAGATGGCGCGATCGTATCTTCGAGGCTATTCATACAGGATCGATCGTGAATCTTAATGGCGAAAGAGTACCGCTGACGGAAAAGGACGGTATCGATGTTCTTGGAAATATCATGGAGGCTAGTATTCTTAGTCCGAACCCTAATTTGTATGGAGACCTTCATAATCTTGGACACGTTGTGCTCTCCTACGTTCACGACCCGGATAATCGTTACTTGGTGAGAAAAACCTGTTGAATCGAGCGAACGTTGTCGACCTAGCCATGAGAATATTATAACTTTGGGTGATTTCCATTTCCCTAGGAATCTTTCAGCATCATGGGAGAACCGGCTACAGCGATGAGAGACCCAGTGTTTTACAGATGGCACGCATTCTGCGACGATGTCTTCCAAGAACACAAGAACACGCTACCCGAGTACAATGTACAACAAGTAAGTTTTCTCGTCACGCATATATCTCATTAACGAAACGTCCGGTAATGGAGAGGCTAACTTTCGGAAAAGAAAGGGTATACTCCCTCTTGCTACCGAGTTTAGCCCTCGCGTGAAAGGAGAACCCGGTGTTCTTCGGAATTTATTTTACAGCGTGTTTCGCCTCGCGTAGTAGAATTTAACTCTCGTTAACGAGTTTCCAACATTTACTTCTTCATGCTCCGCCTATCTCTTTCCCCCTTTCTCATTTGTTTTCAATTCGCTGCTTGTTAAAAATTTCAAATATTTAGACATTACGGAACTTCGTTACGTTGTTACACTTGTAGAAAAGGGTATTTTACGATTAGTCTAACAGGATTTTAACTTTCCTTTAATTCGGTTTCACTTTCGTCGTAAGTTGCGAGAAAAAATGTTTGTAATATTTTTTTCCCCGATCTTAGCTCGACTTTCCAGGCGTAGAAATCGCCGATATTCGAGTGACAACGCCGAATCAACCCCCGAACAACCTCTACACCTTCTGGAACAAGAGCGATATCGATCTGTCTCGTGGTCTCGACTTTACGCCGCGTGGCCCGATTCTTGTCAGGTTCACACATCTCAATCACGCGGACTTCACCTACACGATCGTCGCGAACAATCGCAACAATGCACCCAGAAGGGGCACCGTTCGCATATTCATAGCTCCAAGAGAGGACGAGCGCGGCTTGCCGTTCACCTTCAGACAGCAAAAGAATCTGATGATCGAGATGGATAAATTCACGGTGGATCGTAAGTGGGAAAATATTAAATTTTTATGTGACTTTAATAACAATTTTTTTTATTGCGTTTTTCCATTAGTTTCCATATTCAGTTATCACCACACTCTATGGACAAATTTAATAAATTTTATCGCGCGCCGCACGATATTACAACCCATTCTTCGCTTTGATATCATTTTATTTTCGTACGAAGCTCTACAATATATTTTCTAATATATTTACAGTGCGACCTGGACAAAACACGATCGAGCGTAGATCGACCGAATCCTCGCTGACGATTCCCTTCGAAAGAACCTTCCGAAACGTCGATGAGAACAGACCGATCGGTGGCGATACCCTCGAGCAGTTCAACTTCTGTGGTTGTGGTTGGCCACAGCACTTACTTGTACCCAAAGGAAGCAAGGAGGGATACCCTATGGAACTCTTCATCATGATATCCGATTATACCGTCGACGAGGTGAGTATTTTCTTCCGCTATATATTTTAGACAAATTAGAGGGATCTTTTTGTCAGAAACTTTCTTTCACCGACAAGGTGTCTCTAAATTTCATGCCGTGGCTTTGAAGAAACAAGAATTTTAATAAACGTGGGTCGGTAAAGTGGTGCTACTTTGGGGACACCTTGTAGGTAGAGCTATAGGTATTTAGTGACTACACAGAGGTGAAATGTACGCCGCATCATTATCATTGAATTAATAACCGTGTTAAACGTGTCCCTTTGCATGGATCACAATGGATGCAGGTTTATGTCGACCCTTTCGACGGACAGAGTACGGACAACCCTCTGCGTGTAGTTTTAGCAAGCGTGTATATTTAATCGTGCATAAAACCCTCTCTCACTCTCGCTCTCGTTAAGCCATAGTTTAAACATTGAACATTTATACACGTAGCAGACAAAAGAGCAAGTTCGAAGCTCCGCACATCACGAAGCGATGGGTTTAATCCGATCGCGTTCGACTAAGCGAAAAGTTGTCGCTCGTAGGACACGTTTCGCAAGCGACGCTATTCCATCGAAAATTCGATCAGTACAATAATCGCTCGAATCTTAGCTATTGTGTTTGCTCGTACTAGCTACGAGGCTGGGATATTCGATAACCGATATTCGATATCCAGCAACATTCCATTCTCCGAGCGCGATCGGACGAAGAGAATATGTAGTTATCGAAACGTTGGAATAGTCACGCGAGTTGCTTGTTTAAACTGGATAACGTGAACGGGTATAGGGAGTAGTGGGTACGTAGTCTCGTAGTTTGCTCGCTGGGGATAGGGAAAACAGAAGAGCTTTCCTGTGTTTGCTCCTCTTGAAAGGAACAGATGGAGAAACTGAAGTGTCGTATCGAAGTTTATATAAAATTATCGATTGCTATGGCATAGGGAGGAAGTTAATCAGTGATCACGCATGCATCTTCGTTATCTCGCATAGGTGAAGCAAGACGAGTCTAGCGGTTGCAAGGATGCCGCGAGTTTCTGTGGATTGAGGGACCGCAAATATCCGGACGCTCGTTCTATGGGCTACCCGTTCGATCGCAGACCACGCGCTGGCGTTGATACTCTGGCTCAATTCCTTACCGGCAATATGGCTGTCACCACGATAAGCATTAACTTCAACGATAGCGTCGTAGCGAGACCCAGATCGGGAAGCATCGGTAATACGCTGACCTTCACGTGAACCGGACTACCTAGACCACTTCCAGGCTGTCATCGAGACTGCTTCGATCATTCTCGATAATGGTACTGCACTTTGACGTCATATTCTTCAAAGGACAAAGACTTCTTCTGATCTCTACACACGAAATATAGCGGAAGGATCGATAATCGTAAAAGTATCAGGATCTAAGGATAAAAGGATCGACGTTCAAGATTTTCTTTCTTCCTTCTTTCTTCTTGGACTTGTTGTGTCACTTTACTCCAAGAAAACGACGACCGAGAGCGCGGTAAAAACACGGAAATCGAAACCGCACGGAGAATCGAAACGTCATTCGTTTCCCGTCGGCAAAACAACGCACCCAGGTTGTCTCCTCTCTTTTTCACCTCTCGGTTATCATCCTTCTATTCTATGTTTATTCGCGAAAGCGATATTCTCGCGCTCGCTTCTCATCCTTCTCGCATTATTGTACGAGGAAACTAGATTGTAGGAAGCAAATAGAAAAGTAACAAAAAAAAATGATAAAAGAAAAAGAGGAAAAAGGTGAAATAAAAGCAAAGACGATTAAGTAGATTGCCGACGTATTTTTTGAGATCTCTCCTCTTCGTATATCTCTTTCCTACGCCTCTTCATTTTCTATCTTTTTCCTTTTCTTTCTGACTTTCTCTCTCTCTCTCTCTCTCTCTCTCTCTCACACACACACGCTACATTTGATGCGGGAAAAAGAAAAACGAATCTCTTCTATCCTCCTTCTTTCCGGTCTAACGACATGATATAACAGCCGTAATATAATCCCGAGCACATATCTGACGTTATCCGGCAACGTTACTCAACGCTTTCCTCCCTTCGAATGCATTTATTCCCGCGTTTGTTTCCGGACATGGAGAGTCCTGCGGCGGCCAGACGAATGCGGATTTACGCCCGAAGGGAAAGAAAAATATACGTGCCGCCGCGACGAAGATGGATACGCTGTTACGAGCCCGACTTGAATTTTCCTCGCGGAATAATCCTTCATTTTTTTACCCTCTTTTTCCACCCTTCCATCTCTCTCTCTCTCTGTCTCTCTCTCTCCTCTCCTCTCCTCTCTCTTACTCATTTTCTTTTTCTCTTGTCATTCGTTCTTTACCCTCTCTCTTTTTCATCTTTACTACGATAATATCCACGGTACTCTCTCATCGTACAGGAATATTATTTGTCCGAGAGAGGAATCATTAGGAAGAAGGTAGGTAGAACCCGGCCGGATAGATTGGAGAACATTCCTCGCTTGGAATTAATTAATTTCCATTTTTTTTATTTTTTTATTCGCAGAACGTTTTTATGATTTAATTCTTTCTCGGTATTCTACTCGATGGTATCGCTTCGGTATATGTACCTGCCACCGTATATATTGATTGAATATTCATATTGAAAGGGTTTCTGATATTATAAGTGATCGAGTGTCAAAGGTACAATCAAGTGATACGAGGCAATATAATGAGATCCAGGTACTCTATTATTACAGTGTAATAAGGTATAATAATAAAAGGAAAAAAATATAGTGTCGTGGTCACGAACTCACCGCAGCAGTACCAGGGCTCCGACACCTGAGCCACCACGCACTCGCTAATATCATGAATTTTTAATTTTCTTTTCCCTGATACTATAACATCGATAAGAACGAAATAGTCTTTGATGAGGTAAAGAAAAAATCGAAGTCGTTCTGTCTTCAGAAAATGACAACGTTTACGTAGGACATGCACAAGGAGAGCTGCCAAGACCCTTTGAATCTGAATTGAAAGTATACGCGACAGAGGAAAAGATAGAGAGGGAAAAAGAAAGAGA
>JAIFRP010000007.1:1049026-1063659 GCA_032403825.1 Odynerus spinipes | reverse complement strand
CAGCATCTCTCTTTCTCTATCTTTCTCACTCGCACTCACACGTTTTGTATACAACACACTCTCTCTCTCTCTCTCTCTCTCTCTCTTTCTCTCACATACACTATCTTACCGTCTCTCCCTCGTACAATCCCCGTCTCTCTCGTTTACTCTTCGTGTTTTATGAAAGAGGGGTAGCCGAAGTCACACCGAAAGAAAAACGGGATCGCAGGAAAATGACTCACCAGGGGATCAGTCGTGCCCGTCATGCTTCTCGAGGATGATTTCGTACACGCGGAGAGCCTGTCTACCTTCGTTTATGTTCTCTCGCGGGATCGATCGGCGCGCTTGTCGTTTCGAGCACGTGAAATCGTCGTCGATACTCAACGACGTCCTGTGCCGCTCTAGAGAACCCTCTCCCTCCCTCCAACCCACCTTTCCCGCTCCTCTTTCTCTTCTCCTCCCTCTCTTTTCCCTTTCCCTCCTTCGCCAGTTTTTCACTATCCGGCGGCGCGTCTTCGTTCTCGCGCGCGCCGCTCTCACTCGCGCGCACGCGCTCGCGAGGAGCGCGCGAGTTCCTTTCTTTCCTCCTTCTCTTACACATTTTTACTCACGCTCTCTCTCTCTCTCTCTCTCTCTCTCTCTATCATTCTCTCCCCCTCTCTGTTCTGATCGATATTTCTAATTGTACCCACGGTGATCCTCGCTTCTTACTCTACGTTGGTACAACTAAAAAGGGGTGAATTCTGTGTGAAAAAATAAGTCGAAAGTGTAAAATAAAATTTGTTTATATAAGGCTTCGTTTTCGAGAATTATAAATTTGATAATTTAAACTTAACCGTTTGAGTGCGGTGAAGCGCTATCGTGCTTCGCTTGTCATACGCCAAAAATTCGGAGAAGCGCGATCGCGCTTCTCTTGTTTAGCCTGGAATGCGGATTGGATCACTTTCTATTGTTACCACCATCTACGGCTCTACTATATTTTACCACTGTGTTTTATTTCGATTCATTTGTGGTAAAAAACTTTTCATTATTTTAGAAGAATTAAGAATTGTTTTCATTTTTTTAACAAGTGTTATACTAATAACACTCATGTAATAAGTGAGAATAAAAAACATTTTTGTTAGTAAAAATTACTTTTTTTATAATAATTAGAGTTTAATATAACCATTTTTATTATTTTCAAAAAAAAAATAACTACGCATTTCATTCCGCAATTTTAGCATGTACATAAAAAAATTCTTCCGCACTCAAACGGTTAAACTTCCTCATGTTGTGTTTCTTGATACATTTTTCAATATTATCAGTATGATATCTCTTGTATCGGCAAAAGAAGTAATCCACAGTTAAAAGTCGAGTTGAAACTCACGATCAGTCAAACGCACGCGTACTCGACAAATTTTCCAATTTATTTTTCTCGAAAATAAAATCTTGTATGTATAACAAAAAAATGTGTTCTATATTTTTGACCCATTTTTTCATGTAGAATCATTCCCTTTCAGATTGTACCACCAATTACAGTACACCCTGTATATCTCTCTCTCTTTCTCTCTCTTTTTCGTACCAGTTTCGTGGTCTATGCGCACTCGAGATGAAACCTTCTCAAGACGACGAAACATCTTGTCGCGACCGCGATTGCTATCGAGAAACTCAAGGGAACCTCGTTCGACCAGTTTTTCCATCACGACGAGGAAATACCTACTATTATAGTTCTACGATACGGAAGAAGACTGAAGAGCATGCTTACGTTCATGATGACGGCGTTATATAGGATTAGGTGGCAGGATGTCTCACGTCCTTTCTTTTTCTCCCACACCGATATCCTGCTCTCGATTTTCAATCCTGTCTCTCACACGGGACACACCGCACTCCGCACAGTCCAGCTTCGATTTCTCGCAGTAACGAAGATCGTTGCTCGTGTCTCGTTCATATCTCGACGCAGCCTCCGGCTGGACCAAAAAATCTCGATAACGCTTCCGCGTTAACGTCTGATTTATTGCGACGGTTGAACACTCCCGACATTTCGAACGCGATAAAATCGGTGAAAATAGAAACGGGGTGGCCGGGAAATAAGCTTAGGATCGATAACGAGAGTTAAGAACAAAAAAAAAAGTCGTTTTTTAATTTCCCGATCACTTCTTGGACAACGACGAAACGTTCCCGACTATTTATTCGCCTGCTTCTAATCAGCTTTTCCCCGTCGAGCAACTTGCGATCGACTAGCCACCGTTCTTACCCAATTGCTTTTAATCGGATTATCGTTAATTGCGAGCTTGTACGCTTATTACCGAGCCACGTTCTCTCTCTCCGTCTCTCTCTCTCTCTCTCTCTCTCTTTCCCGCGAGAAAGAGAGCGAGTATCTTCATCGTACTCGAACAAAGCCTAGGATGAGATGAAGTAGGAGGAAGGCTTCTATCGTCTTCTTTTCGCTTTCTTATCGTTCGAGACCTTCCCCCCTCTTCTCATCGCTCCTTTTATCTCAATTTTTTTTTCTTATACGATGAAAGAAAAAGAGAGAAAGAGAGAGAGAGAGAGAGAGAGAGAGAGAGCTATTCTCACGTAATCTCGACGCTCTTCTTATTTATTCTCATCGAAGTCAACGGTACGACCTCTCCACACGAAATCTTCCTCTACTTTCGTTCGTTCGCCATCTCGGTCGATCCACGTTCACAAACGAGATGATCGATAAATCGCGCACCCGTCGGAGAATTCAACTGTTTTATCCCCAACAGTGCAGAATTAACAAAAAGAAGAAACTTCGTCGAGTATCTCCGGTATCTTTTATCGCACGCTAACTTCATGCGAGATTACGAGGAAATAGTGCGGTATCGAGTGTTCATCTCGCTATCGAGAACGCGAGCGAGTACGGTGAGACGATTCGTGTCGGTTTCCACGAAATTTAGGAAGATTCATACCGGTAAGTTAATTATCGGTAATTTAACATCGATAATGGAACAATAGTTCGTTGCTAAATAGGTAAATAACGACGATAGTAGCCGCGTTCGCGTTTCGAGATGAAATCGTTCGGGATTTTAGCTTGTTTGGTTGCTTGTGTAACGATCGATTCGCGAATATGGATAATTAGCGAATTCGTCAAATATATCGTTAATAACTCGAGGGATAGACTCAACGAACGCAAGGCTAATGCTCGTGAAAATTGATAGCTCCGATAGTTTAATTATTGCACGCGTCCCTTTTCCATTTTTACCATCGCATTCGGGGTTTTGCGAGCGTCGATTACATACGCGTTTACATTGGCGCATAATGAACGACGGGGAGCTCGTGTCGGACGTGGAAATACAAAAATATGAAAACTCGACACGATACTCCACCCGGCTACCTGCTGCAACAGGCCGTTTTAATAACTTGCGTAATTTAACGAGCTCGCCGAGCGTATTGGAAAACATAAATCGTATCGATTTGAGTCGATCAGTCTGGTACCTTTGCGCGTTATATCCACGTCGACTTGTTAGGTATGTACGAGGAGGGTGGAGAAAAAATTAACGGAGTCCTGCACGTTTGCGAGCGTACGTAATTTCCATTCACCATTCTTCCGGCCACGTAATAAAATTAATGTGCTTCACGGTACGCGCGCGACTTCTCTCTCTCTCTCTCTCTCTCTCTTTTTCTCGAGCAGGTGCATTCATAACGTACTCCGGTACGATAAGTTACGAAGGACGAAGGGGGAGAAAATAAAAAAGAGTAAAAAATTATGTAGAATATTTTAATTTATTATACATGCACGTACACGCTCGACATGAGTTAACTCGATTGATCTAATCTATATTACTATACCTTCTAATCTATAACTAGATTAATATAGCAATCATCCCGCAGCCACATCCAACCTTATCAATAATTATAATCGCAATTCGGTAAACCATCCGCGGTTTCGAATAATTTCGTTCGTCTCGGTTATAAGTTTCCGGTGTATAAGGATAGTTAGCGAACGCTAATGGAATACCGCGAATTCCATCGCGAAGGAACGAGCATGAACGCAACAACGGCGCGATAATGGTCGCCGCTCGACCCTCGATGTTTGCTTTTCTTTGGTCTACGTTGAAAGCCGGGTCAGTTTCGAGTCCGGTTCAAAGCACCACAATGATAGTTACGATACGAGTCGAAAGCTTTCGGGAACTTGACTTAACGAGATGGAACATCGTATATTACTATATTCTATATTACGAGGGCTATCACGCAAGTGAATGTTTGTTTAACGAACCATTCGTGGTCATCCTTGATTGCAGGATTGCTGTACTCGAAATATAAGTTCTCTCATCTAATTAGTAGGTACACTTCAGTAGTAGCAGCATGGATAACGATATTCTTGACGTTGTAAGAAAAGAGGAGAAAGAAAAAACAAGCCTGATTTTTCTTCTCCCTTTTTAAAAAAAAGCCGCGCCGAACTGTGTGCCATCTAGTGCTACTTTGTCTAAACTTTAGATGCACTCTCGTCGGTAATACAGTATTCTGTAGTTGCCGGTAAGGTAGGGAATATCAACCCTCCGATGCACAGGTTGCAACCACCTCCGAGGGTAGCGAGTTTCAAAGTATTCTAACTGTCTAATCGAAAGACAGTTTAGAACGCGTTAGAAATGAATTTCTATGGCACATACGACACACACACACACACGCGCGCGCGCAGATAAGTAACATTATGTATAGATCGTGTGGAAAGGTGCGTGCGCGATAAAACGATACGATCGAGAAAGCGTCACCGAGGTTTGCCGGTGGTCGTCGAGCCGGCGCGAGTCTCGGTCCACGTTTCGTTCGATGATCATTGTGACCTGTCGATCGCCACGCATTCACGTAGATACGACATATAACGTACGCGGGAATCTCGAGTTTACACGGCCATTCGAGCGAAGATCGAGGGACGTGGAAAGGGGAAAACGAGGGAGAAAGAGACAGAGAGAACAGAGACTCGCCATTTTCTCCCTCTCCGAAGGAACCCTTTTTTCTGATTTACGTGCCAGAACCGTGGCCATGCTCGACGACCGATGGAAGAGCGCGAAGAGCTTAAACGAGCTAATCGTGTTTCGAAGGTACGTCGCGTTCTACTTTCGAGGTTATGTCTCTCAGAATATTTCAATTTTCTTGACTACGTGGCGAAATTTTCACGATATTATCCATTTCTTTTCTTCGAAACACCGAAATTTCGCGCCTAAAGAAAATCATTGTAGTCCGTGCGATAAAAATGGAGTTCGAAAACGAAGTTTACGAGGAGTGTCAATTTTGTTTACGATCGTAACCTGACCTAACCTCTTAGCTCGTTTCTTTAAATTACTACCAGTGTCAAGACGATAACGTTGTTTCTACACTGTTGTATATATATTTTTAGTCTCCAGAGAGTTCCTCTTATCGTTACGCTTCCTGCATGCGTATATACACGTAATATTTTTTATACGTGGCACACTATTCAACTGAAAGAGGGATAGGCAGAGTTTGAGATAAGCCGGTTATCTTTGTGTCATTCAATAATCGTACAAGCGCGAACAACTGGACGAATTATCATCTGTCACTCCGTACACGTCGTTCATATTTTTAAATAATCTCTCGATCATTGAAAAAAATCAATATGGCGTCGTTACTTCCCGTGGCAAATTCGATTGCAATGCTTGTTGCGACTATCGCTTGTTTTCGATCGATTCGATCGACCGTTCGATCATCTTGTGTTTTAAACGTCTAGATTCAATAATACCGATTTCTTTTATAAGATAACCGGAAGAGAAGATAACATTTTTTATTGAGTATTATAGAAACCAAAAAAATGTATATAATTGCGGCAGTTGAGAATATATAGCGTCTTTTTTGTAAAACGTAAGAAAACAACTTTTAGTAAACTTATGTTCAAATTATTTTCTTAGTAATGACAATGTTTATGAAACATTCCTTATTTGCATACAGGCACGTTCGGTCCATTAAAGTGTTGATTCAGATGCCTTCAAATTTTATCGTTTACAAGAACCGAAATTAATGTGTTGCTTGTAAATACATTTCGATCGGCATGTTGCAATTAGAAAAGCGGCGTTATCTCAAAAATAAGCGCATTAACCCGGATTTACGAAAAACAAGACGGAAGAAAGGTTGGCAACGATACGCGTCTTCGTAAATCGAATGCTCCCGTCTATATTTATATCAGTTGTAACGATAGATCTCATGCGTGTACGTGCGCGCAACCCATACTGTAAAAGTATTTTCTCTATCGTGGTTATTAGATAACGCGTTAAACGATTAATTATTATCGCACAGTCACCTTCTAATGAACTAATCAGCATGTACTCGGTATAATAAATTCAATGGAACCTGCAGTGCAGTTTTCATAAACAAAAATATAGCTAAAGCGACTCGGCCGCGTGATCGATTTTAGTTAACAATTTATCGATTTTCCTTTCCAGTGCTCGTTAATTTGTGGCGGAGACAGAAGCGAGAATGAGTCATGTCGCGCTTCGAAAACGAGATATACGAAAGGATATCGTCCGTCGTAAGAGAGTAGAAGGACATTTTGGCTTTCAAAAAATGGTTGGCCTAGGTAGCGAAGAATTACTCGGTTCCGACATCGCCGATATTACCATGGAGTTGGAGATAAGCTCCGATGATGAGAGCGAGGAAGGGGATAAACAGAGATTGATACACTCTTCTATTAAAAACGAAGCTGTTAACAATCATATAAAAAAGTTGACTGTAAAAGTTCAAGAAACAACGGAGGATGAAAATGTATGGTCTATATCTATCCAAATGTTTATACCGTTCTTACTTGCTGGCTTCGGTATGGTCGCAGCCAGTTTATTATTGGACGTTGTTCAGGTAAGTAAGTAATATTAAAAAGTTCGTGTTTATACCTAGCCGTGTAATAATTTATATATCATCTTTCAGCACTGGGCGGTATACCAAGATGTCTCCGAGGTGTACATATTAGTCCCTGCCTTGTTAGGTTTAAAAGGAAATTTGGAGATGACTTTAGCCTCGCGCCTATCCACTCAGGCAAATTTAGGTCACATGGATACGAAAAAGCAACAGTGGACTTTGATAGTCGGAAACTTGGCTCTGATACAATGTCAAGCGATGGTGGTAGGCCTTTTGGCGTCATTGGCTGCCGTTATACTTGGTTGGGTCCCAGAAGCGCATTTCGATATACATCATGGACTTTTATTGTGCGCTAGTTCCTTGGTTACTGCTTCCGTAGCAAGCTTCTTTTTGGGACTCGTAATGGTTGCAGTAATATTGTTTTCAAGACACATGAACATTAATCCTGACAATGTGGCTACACCGATCGCAGCTTCTTTGGGAGATTTAACCACTCTAGCTCTCTTGTCGTGGATCGCTTCTATTTTATATCATTCAATAGGTAAAGGCGCGACGACGCTTCTTTTTATTAATAATAAATGAATAACAATGCGATATTCTCGTACCGAGATCTAAATTGCAATTATCGCGATAGATAATGCATCATGGGTAGCGCCAACTTTAATATGCTTCTGCGTCGTGGCAACACCTATTTGGGGCTATGTCGCGGCGAAAAATCCGTTTACTAAAGAAGTATTGGATTACGGCTGGACACCTGTGATATCAGCTATGCTTATTAGCAGGTATATTATTCATGTCTTCCCAATCAATTTCTCTTCTTAATTTATAACAATTTCAGTTTAGGTGGTCTGATCCTAGACTACACTATATCCAGCTACAAGGGGATAGCTGTCTTTCAATTAGTAATAAATGGAGTTGGAGGAAACCTCGTTGCCGTCCAAGCTAGTAGAATTTCCACGTCGTTACACAAAGATTTTCGAGCGGGCAGTCAACATGCACCTACTATTTGTATAAGTCCGTTTCACGCGTTCTTTGCGAAAGGTACGTTCGGATAATGTTTTATAAACAAATCGAATCTCTAAACTTAATTCAATTTTCAGGAGGCCACGCGAGGACTGCTAGGGTTTTACTAATGATGGTTATACCTGGCCATTTAATATTTAGTTATACCATAAGTTATCTGCAGGCCGGCCACACATCTTTCACGCCTATATTTATTATCGTATATTTGACCGCCGCACTTTTGCAGGTACTTTAATTATTATAATTTTATCGATTTAATACGACGGATCATAAAATATTTTTATCGTTTCCAGGTAATTTTACTCTTGTACATTGCTCAATTAATGGTAGTTTGGATGTGGACAAGAGGTATGGACCCGGACAGTTCCGCAATTCCATATCTAACCGCTGCAGGGGACCTGATAGGAACTGCTCTTCTTGGGATCGCTTTCCATATACTTTACGCTATCGGGGATGGTGATTCGGATGTAGGGGACTGATTTACCATATTATACATTTAGTGTATAAAAAAATTATTGAAAAGACAAGAGAGCGATGCCAGTGCCACGTATAATAGCCTAAGCCGTAACGTTCTCATTCTTTGTTACACAGGATTAGATTGTGTACGAAAGAAAAGCAAATTTAAACGTTTCGCAAACACGAGTATACTAAAAACGGATAGACTGATTTTAAATTATGTAAATTTTTTACTAAGATACTTTTATCTTTGTCAGTCGTTAACACACAAAAAACAAACGCTATAACGTTAATAACAGCACAACATTTTTCTATCATAGATATAAAAAAAAAAAAAAATCAAAAGAAGCGGGTGACGAATATAAATCACCGGAGTACAATCAGGATTCGTACTCTTTTTATAAATTCATTACCTGCGTAGAGTTGTAAATATCGATAAAAATGTTTAACTGTTTGTATATTCGCTTAATGCATCTTCACGCGAAAGTATTTTTTTAAGTGTAACCAGCAGGAAGTAAGCGACGATATATTGAAGGATATTGCACGCTGTAAGGCGAGCCCACGTAATAACGTTTACTTGTGTACAAAAGTATTTTAAGAATATTTCCTAATGGCCGAAGAGTCATGTGCGTTTATTAAAGATTAGATTATGTTCATAATTGGGAAGGTAAAGTTCTTCTACTCATTGTTAATATATTGTATACACGTACGATGCCATATAATCGATATGTGATGTTAAAGATTTATGTTCAATTGTGTTCCTAAAAATCCGCTATGATAAGATATACATACATATGGTTACCTTCATTCGCAATCGACCGACCTTTGTAGAAAATCGCAAGCAAATAGAATATAACTAGATAAGCAAAGATCGGAGAGCTAAATTCTTTCTAGTCGAAACTAACACACAACTTTGGTTCTACATGTATGTATATATATGCATATCATCGTAAATCACGAGAGTTCTCATCGTTAACTTAGTTTCTTGATTTCTGCGAAATATTCTCCGAAATGAAACTTAGGTGTCAAGGATCTCCATACGAAGTGTACGAAGCGGCGCGCGTTCGATACGCTCATAAGCCTAAGCGTTACGCTATGTACGTGGGCGAACGTCACCTAAATTGGAGCCTCGTTAGCCGTTTAGAGCCTGCATCACCAGCCGCGTATCGTTGATCCTTTTGTCTCAAGATAAACCAAACAATTCATAAGAATTGAATATATATGATCATTCAATCACAGCGGATCGAAATGATTAAAAGAAGAGTATCTTTTTCATATTCGTAATATTTAAATGAACATGGAGCAAGGATATCAGGATCATTTTTTTTCATGAGTAACTCATTGAAGAGTTGAGAAGAAAATTAAAAAAAAAGAAATTACAACTAATTTTTTTTTATTTAACATTACATATCACTTAATACTGATTACATTTATCATTGTACTAACTTTTAGCAGAGTTTACAAACTGGCCAAGTTGGAAATAATTCGAAAACACGTGTGCTTCGTGCCTAGGATTGAACTATCAAGAGACACGCGTCTTGGCTCCGATTTAACTCGGTTCGTACCACCTACAGAGCTTCATCTTCATCACCGTGATCATCGTCGTCATCATGATCATCATCATCATCATGATCATCAGAATCATCGGCTGTGGCGAGTAATCGCTCGGCGTAATCGCTCAGCGCCGTTTTCATGCGCGGCCCTTTCAGTCGCGTCGCGTCGTTTCGCTTCTCTCACGGCGATCTACCGACGCGACTCTCTCTCTCTCTCTCTCTCTCTCTCTTGCTTGCTCTCTTGCACTCTCTCTCTCTCTCTCTATCTCTGAATGAAATAGTTAGATCTCTCAGTGCCAACTATCCCTCCGCACCCGTCGGATTGCGTCTCCCGACGAAAGATCGTAATCTATCTCGCGCGAACGAAAATCCGCGAGGAACCCGCGAAAGGTGCGACTTTTCGAATTCCCAAAGATCGATCGTCCTCTTCGCTCAATTTCTTCTCTCGTTCGCTCTCGATTTCAAAGTTCGATTGAAATTTGATACTTTCGAAAGCGATCGACGTCGGTGAGCTTCGAAAGCCACGAAGAGAAATCCTTTTCGGTGCGTCGAAACTACCGAAATTAATTGTATTCTATTTATAATAAGAGTGTCGAGCATCGTGGCGACGTAGGTCGATGCGACGTTAAAATGTGGGAAGCTCGAGTGCGTTCCTCGCTGCGGATTAAGAAAAAGTGCGTTCGGAGCGAATCGGCCTGTAGCTGACTATAACTCAACGTGTGTAAGTACGAATTCGTCTCTTTTTCTTTTTTAACGTCATTCGTCAGAAGTTTACGTAGATCGTTCGAGGATCGATAAAAGCTGGATCATAGGGTAAAAAAACGAAGGCGTTTGATTTGCGTTCGGAACGGGGTACCAAGAGCGAGTGAGGTGTATTAAAACGTATGTTAAGTTATTGCTCCTCATGGTCGAACTTAAACACGTGGAGTAATTTATCAATTTGCGAATATGTTACGGAAGTCCTTTGCGCTGCCCGAGTGGTGCACGTTCCAATGCGAATGTTTGCAAATGTTCCTATCTTTTTTTGTTTTTCTTATTATTATCTTTAATCTTTCTCGAATGAAAGACACGCCAAATATCGGACTCGGCTTGGTCGTCTTTCAAACGAGGAAAAGAGAGAGAAGAAGAAGATATTTTTTATCGACTCGGAAAGGATCTGAGGGGTCGACGCGTGCGGCCGAAAGCAGACGATAACTTTGGTCGCGTTACGAGCGATAATGTTAGAGTTATATTCGAGTCGCTAGAGATTGTCGATGTAAATAGTCTGTATAAGCCAGTACGATCGTTATCGCATGTAATACATAGAACGTTCCTCTCGTTACAGTCCAAATGCCGGCTGAGTTACGTTCAAGGGTTAGCAATTGAAGAAGCAAGTGTAAGGTAGCGATTGCGTAATCCTTTCGAGAACACTGTACGTACGTGCGTGTGACATACAGGGTAGATCGATCATTATTACCAGGTGAAACGATTTTTTTTTTTTAATTTATTTCAAATAAAAAGCCTCCTGGTAAAATGATATATTATATCGTAGACCTATTTGCTAACGTACGGGGCTCATTATAATATTATTTTCGATTGCGATTCATTAACCGAACGCGTTCACACTTGGGAGCGGCCCTGATCGTCGCTGCAATGTCAATTAATATACATGTATGCGTAATGCGTCCGTATTGTATGTACATAAAACGTTTAATTTCAATTATAAAGAACGCGTGTACGTATCAAAACGTGAGTTCGCGCTCGTTTAAGAACGGAGAGAGATAACGGTCATCGCTGATCGACGATAATCCTTTTCAGCTTGGTACTATCAGTCGTCAAATGATCGCGATCGACTGTCGCGATTTTCCTTTCGAAGAAAATTTGAAAGATCGCGTGGGTGGACTCATGGTGGAATGCCAAGGAGACGTTTATACTTTGCACATGATGAAATGTATATGTGTGTTGGTAATACGTGTGTGAAAGCTAGTTACGTTTCATGATACGATCTTTCATCCTCCTGCGGTGTATGTGTATGAGAGAGAGAGAAAGATTATGGTGAAAGATCAGGAGACATACAAACTTTCTGCACGATGGAGAAAATTTATCGTAATTTATTTCAATAGTTTTAATTTTTAAGCAAAAGGTATCGAAAATAAATAGTAAAATAAACGGTCGCCAAGTGGAAAGAGATTCGACCACTCGCTCGTTGCGTGGAAGCGCGCAACTTGTTGGATCAAACGACACGTGCTTCTCGAGATCGAAATCACTGGGAAAATTGCCAGAGATTTGAATAACAGAAGATGCAGCCTCGTAACGCGCTGTAGTTTCAATGCCAAAGTGAAACGTTCGTAGATCAAGTACTCGTATAATCCTAGTACTCTGACGAATACTTAAGATCAATCGATCAAACGGATGCATGAATTTGCAACGAATTTTTATAAATAGACCAGTCGGGTTTAGCACTTTCATCGAAGGTGTTGCGATTACCCTTGAATCGATCAACATACACATGTATATTTTATCTCAACCCGTTATTTGTTACCGATCACAAGATATCGAGCACAAAGGCTTTAAAACGCACCGAGCGTGAACGAGAACCTTCAGTGTAGAAACACCGTCACCGGGAGATTGAGAAAAGCTTTGTGACATGCGTCAATCTTTAAAGGGTCGACTTCGCGAACGGATCATCATCGACGTTTCGAGAAAGATTCGTGGACCTTGCGAGTGGATATATCGGTTCATCTTCGTTCGATAAAATCTGCGTCCAGTTTCGATCTCAAGATGCACATTTTTGGATCATTGATCGGGAAGCTTATCTACTCCGATTTCGAGTGAGTAATTATGATACGGACGATTTTAATGAAAGGAAGTAGTTAAAGACACACTAGAGAGACAGACACTTATCCCCAGCTTTTAAACATATTAGCTGATTAAACTCGACTGCCACAGTAATAATCCAAAGTAGCATGCGGGGAGTGATAATTTTGATCGTAATCCAAAAACGTCTGGGTTGTAACGTCATATGGATCGATTCGGATCAGAATTTTAAATTGAATTGTATGTAAGGAGAGAATGCAAGAGAGAGAGAGAGAGAGAGAGAGAGAGAGAGAGAAAGAGAGAGAATGCAAGAGAGAGAGAGAGAGAGAGAGAGAGAGAGAGAAAGACACGAAGGATAGAAATGCGTTGTTAAATTCGCGGATGATATTACAATCGGATTTGGTTCGTCTAAGCTTCTTTTTAAACGATCCGTCAACGTCGTCGAGGCGTTCGCGTAACCCTCATTCCATTTGAGAAGCTCTCTTTGACAGAAGCTCACCTATCTGGAAGGGTAATGTCATTCGCGAACGAAATGCGAGCGTTTAACCCGGTAATCAGAAAAGTGAGGCTACATGGATGTGACCTAGTCCACGGCTTACTGGAACACAAATTGCTGTGTCGTTGCATCCTCCACGTGTCCGCGTATATGTGTACGTATGCGTGTGTGCGTGTGCGCGATCCGTCTCTTGCGTCTCCATTGTTGAAGTACTTGTAACACGCGTAACACAGGATACAATTATGGACACGTCAGTGACCGAACTTACAAACGAATTTTAAGATCCGGCCTTGACAAACGAAGCTGGTTAGAAACGAGATAGAATCTCTCCCTCGCTCGCGCGCGATTTTATGGGAACGTTAGATCGATCTCCGTGCGCGGCTGATCGACGAAATCATTGCTACGCGCACACGGATATGCGATCGTGTTCGGATTAAATCTGACGATCTATGAAAAATGATCTATAAATCGAGGAAAGCTTCCTCTTTCAACCTTGAGCCAATTTATCCCGAAAATTTCCCGTTCTTCGGCCAACATAAAAGGAATTCGTTCGATAATAAGATCGACAGATATCAGAGCTCGTTAAAAAGATCGTCGCCATCGACGTATCAGCGAGATAATCAATGCGAATGCGCTCTGGAACGCACTTTAGAGTCACGCTAAATCGTAAACGTATGAGAGCCGATGACGCAATCGGTGAACCTTAACGACGCGTGACGTAACAGATGGAAACGATCTCGTGCGTCTGCCAGGACGAGATCACCAGGAGAGAAATGTGGCGAAGGGGGAGCGTAAACGAATGCGGAAAACTTGTCATTGATCGTTGGAAATTTGCATCTCGAGTGGAGAGAGCAAAAAAAAAAAAAGAAAAAATTGTAACGAAATTCGCAGGATTTGTCTCGGGAGGATGCTGTACCAATAGAAGACAAGAATCATGAGCAACAACCGAGTGTCGGTGGTGGCGATGGCGATGGCGGCTGCCGTTGACGTAATAGGAGCGATTTGTATGACGTAACAAGGAGCAAAGGATTCGATCCAGATGGTCTACTGATCCTCCGTAGCGCCATCATCGTGCACCGTACGATGATGCCGATGGTGATGTCTGTCGCAGCTCGCTGAAAAGCGACGAGCGTGCGTTCCAAGCGAGCGCGGATCGATAAACTCGCGCTTGCCCCGTACGGACTTGCCTACACGGCGATTGTCCGAAACTAGTTTTAAGAAGGCAGGCGTGATGCACGATCGGGATCAGTCGCGATGTAACCGCAGTATGAAACGGCCTCGTACCGGGCCACCAGGTGACCGCCATCAAATGCTCGACGTCGGCTGACTCTCGTGGGAAGTTCTTATACGATCCGGCGGCTTCGGGAGGAAATAGGAAGAAGAGGAGAGGCTTTCGATCGACTGCTTTTGCCGAAAGGGGTGAAGAAGAACTGTACGGCGAAAGGGGGAATTAAAAAAGGAGCGTTTGGTCAGGTATGAGAGACGGGACGTTAAAACGTGGACGTTTGGGATGAACGAACGGGGAG
>JAIFRP010000007.1:996264-1048659 GCA_032403825.1 Odynerus spinipes | reverse complement strand
ACTCGAGAGAGAGAGAGTGTGTGTGTATGCATTTCACGAAGGTCACGATCTAGTTAAGGTTAAGGTCACCGCGATCTAAAGATCTACATCGTCTAAGTATCCGTTAGTTCTTTTCTTCGTTGTTCGCGCCGGAAATGCGTCGAGAGCGTGTTCGTGTTTTTTTTTTCTCTTCTTCGTTATAAGCAACGTCTTTTTTCCCCCCTTTTTTCTCTCGATCATAAATCACGGTCCATAGATCACGCTGGTGATATCCTATTCGCGTTACGGAAACATCGCAATGCGTATCGCCGAGCGTGTATTCGTCTAATCTATCCGTCCGTCTCTTTCCCACTCGCACGGTCGTTCGATTCGACCTTGCCAGCTCGAGTCTAGCGCGTTTCGCTGCTCGTCGAGGCGCGTGGGAGCTACCGATTCCGTTTATCCTACTATGGAAATCGAAAAAAAAAGAGATATATCTCGCGCGTCTTCTTTACCTTCTTACGCGGATCGTGCAATTTCTTCGCCGTTTTCAGCACCTTAGGTACATACTACGTAGATTTACGTAACGCCGGCCAAAGTTTCGACATTTTTTCCAAACTGATACGGTGATGACGTTGCCGGTGTATGTTTCGATAAGTCGTTCGCCGGAGATAAAATGAAAGAATGGATTTCTCGCGACATCTTGATCGCTAGTCGATCGGTTCGCACGTGTTCGAAAAGCGCGCCTTTTCAGGCGAGCTGGAACCTCGTGAAGGAAGTGTCCTCGCAAAAGGGGGGGTAGATATTATTCGTTAGAGTGATCATCGAATACCGTGGTGATCCAGGCACGCTAATCGTCACCCACTATCGTCGTTATATATATATATATTTTTTTTGTCTATTCCCCTCGTGACAAGACGTCTACACAACGTAAGACAGAGAACATGTCCTCTGATTCTCGACGTGATTTACAGTGGTTCCAACGAGGAGCCAAACCAAAGAGATAGCGTCCCTCCACGGCGATTACGTAATTTACGTTTATTTGTGTCCTGGAATATATATAACACCGCACGTCGGCGGCGAACGACGAAGACACGACGCGAGCCTTATCATTCTCTCAAAGGAGAATGGCTATATATTCGTGGCAGCGAGTAAGACGAGGCCCTCAGTAGGAAGATGATAGAGGGCCAGGTACACCAACTTCCGGTGAGGCTACCGCCTGACAAGCAGCCGCCGCTCCAGACGCCCCAGAGTAACTCCGCCAAGTTCGAAAAGTACGTCGACGTGTTTATCACAAAAAAAAAGAAAAAAAAAGGAAAAGGGATAAGCAATGTTCAGGAAGTATAGGCAGTCGGGTGTTAGAAAAGAAAAAGAGAGAAGTGTCGCTCGAGCAAAGTGCTCGAGATATAACAGTATGACGTGATTCGCGATAGAGAATTTAATACTCGCGCATTGGGGTATCGGAAAAGTTGTAAAAAAGAATAAGGAAGTTGTTCGAAAATTTCGGCCGAGTATCGCAACTTTTAGTTTGGGCGATCGTCGAGCAACAGGTTGCAATGCGCACCTTGGATCCAGCTTTTTTCGAAGACTCGCGTTTTCCTATCGCTTCTTACTTTTATTCTTTTGCATTGATATCTTTAAAGCAACGTATTTTTAAAATATTTTTTAAATATTTTAACGATAAAATTTGCAAAGTTAAAAGAATACATATATATATACACACATGTCAGTGTCCTTGGAATAACAAAACTAATTGATAAAGTTATATACTAACAAAAAAAAAATCAATTTCCTCAACAGTGAGCAATGTAAGGAGCCCCTGCTTCCGGAGAAGCACAATTCCCACAGGATGACACCGACCGATGGCCGATCACGCACAACTTCCGAGTCGAATGCCACCGTCGGCACCACCACCAACAATAACACCAGCAGCAACACCAATAACAGTAGCAGCGGTAACGGCAACGGTAACGGCCCTAACATAGCTAATTTGATCACGGCCAACTCCACCGGTCACGAGGAATGCATGGAGGTGACGATCTTCGACGAGAACCACGAAAACAATCGTCTTCCTGATGTCGTCGCGGAGAGTAAGATCTATGGGGTGGCGGAAGACGAAGAGCCTCTCGAATCGTACCTGGCCATCACCATTCAAGTCTTCATACCCTTCCTGATCGCTGGTCTTGGCATGGTTGGAGCGGGACTGGTCCTTGATCTGGTTCAAGTACGAGAACACGATTATCATTAATTTTTTGAATATGTAAAATAATCGGAACGATTCCTAAGCGTCTGTATTTTTTTCTTCTCGTAGCACTGGGTCGTCTTCGAGAAAGTGAAGGAACTGATGATCCTGGTACCGGCTCTCCTAGGTCTAAAAGGTAATCTGGAAATGACTCTGGCATCGCGGCTCTCTACTCAGGCGAATCTCGGGCACATGGACACGCCGAAGCAACAGTGGTACATGATCGTCGGGAATCTCGTTTTGATACAAGTAAGATTCCCATCGATCGTTTTAGCACGCTAAACGCTACGTATTCGCTAATTATCTTGATATTCTACAGTGTGTTGACTCTTCGTATCTACGTATCTCGAGTTGCACGGGACTCTTTCCTAGCTTTCCAACCTTTCGATTCGATTGCTCGTGGTGGTACGCGCTACCGGCCGGCTTATCGTCACGGCGCCACAATTTTATTTTATTATGTATTCAACGGGTGAGACGGTAGAGTCGGCCTTCGATAGGCGGACTCGTGTTTGCAATGTGATCTAAACGAAAGAGGAGAGCTTGATCTGCCTCGAAGAAATACAATAATGTTGCAACAACGTACGAAGAGCCACGTGCTCATTTTTATGATCGAATTATATGCCGGTTAAGTGGATGCAAAATATCTCGCTTATCACGCTGATTATCGGTTTATTATTCATATCGAGTCACGAGCATTCGATCTTACGAATCCTGTCTTATTAGTTATATCTCATGAATCAGCCTGATCCATTAGTAATTCTAACTATGCTTCTTCTCAACAGTGTCAAGCTATAGTGGTGGGTTTCCTGGGCTCGGTAGTGGCGATCGCTATGGGTGCTTTTCGAAACGGCACGGTTTCTCTGGATCACGCGTATCTCTTGTGCGCCAGCAGCCTGGTCACGGCATCTTTGGCTTCCTTCGTCCTCGGTCTGATAACCGCCGGCGTTATAGTCTTCTCTCGTCACTGTCACATCAATCCCGACAACGTGGCCACTCCGATAGCCGCGAGTCTCGGTGACATCACGTCGCTGGCCCTACTCTCGTGGATCTCGACGATCCTTTACGAGTCGATCGACAAACAGGATTGGCTGGCACCGCTTGTCATCGCGTGTTACGTTCTCGTAACGCCGCTTTGGGTTTGGATAGCTAAGAGGAACAAATATACCAACGACGTGCTTTACTCCGGCTGGACACCCGTCATGGTGGCCATGTTGATTAGCAGGTAAAATTTCCATGATTTATGAGGACAGTTTTACTTTGGCAAGCACGATAAAACTTTCGTACGGTTTACGACGTCTCTTCGCTGAAATACGATTACTTAATCTGATCGGCAAACAAAGCATAGATAGACTGCTGTAAAGATCAAAGAGAGAAAGAGAGAGAAAAGGTAGCGGGGAAACCTCGTCGGCAAATAAAGGAAGATTTCAATCGTTTCAGCTGTGGTGGTCTTATTCTCGAGTTCATGGTCTCGCGTTTCGAGAATCTCACGGTTTTTCAACCCGTGATCAACGGGGTTGGTGGAAATCTCGTGGCTGTTCAAGCCAGCAGAATATCGACGGCTCTTCACAAGCAAGCCGAGCTTGGAACGCTTCTGATACCACCTGGTCTCACGCATCCCGTCATCTTCATTACGCCGATCGCTAATTTCTTTGGCAAAGGTAGCTATCGTTATGTGACCTTGATCTTCAAGACGATACCGCGTGGCGATCGCTATTTCTAACTTCTTATTCTTTTTAGGTATGCACGCCAGGACAACGAGAGTATTGATGGCCATGGTTATACCCGGCCACATAATTTTTATTTATCTAATTAATTACATGAAGGACGGTAACGCATCGTTGACGCCTCTCTTCGTTTTCGTTTACCTGTGCGCGGCGATGCTACAAGTGGCCGCGCTCTTGTACATCGCATTCATCATGATCCATTGGATGTGGAAGAGAAAAATAGATCCTGACAATTCGGCGATACCATATCTCACGGCCATGGGCGATCTCCTTGGCATTAGTTTACTCGCGATCGCATTCCAATTTTTATACCTCGTGGGAGATCAGGATTACGACAATGCGATGAAGCCCTGAACGCGTAAGGCCGATCGGTTAATTAATTTTGTTATTTAGGTCACTATGATCGATTGAAAAACAAACTTATTCGCTCGACGAAGTAATAAAAGCGACATCTTTACGACGTATTAAATATATTTTTTTACTATTTTTTAGAGAAGTGGAAAGATACGCGTCCGACAACGGCGTAAACGAGAAACGCGCTCAAATCCTCGAAGCTGCCGTATAAGTGAAGGCATTCCAAAATGGCTGTGGTTGTATGAAAGTATACCATACCTAATCAATTATCGATCTGCCATTCCATCGAAAGGCCTATAAAGAAGGCGAGCCGTTAAATATTTCGCTTGGCACTTTTACCTTTACCTCTTCCCGCCGAGAAAGTCGAGGAAAGACACAATTTGCTGGTAATTCGAGCGTCGATGTTAAAAGAAACTTCGTCGATCCACTCCGAAGTTCAGAGATGGATTTTATTCTACAGGAGATGAAGATAATAATGCCTTATCGATCGTTCGGTCGATCTCTTGCGGATTAACAAACGAATATCTCGCTGTTCCGATGAGCTCGCGCTCGACTTCGAGCGTGATCGTAACAATTAGGCGACTTAGATGATTTTTCCTACGAATAGGCAGCGTGATCGCAATAACGAATGATTTCAAAGACCTAATCTAAGCCGCGATCGATCGCGGGACGAAGATAGAGAACTTCGAATCTTATGAAAAGGTAGCTGATAATAATCGTTTAGGGCCACCTACGTGGTGGTTGTACATATTTATATATATATATATATACGATATCCATCGTCCTTTTAGAAAGTGTTTCGTACAAAGTTTCGTTCCTTCGCGCTCGTAACGGTACGCGTTAATCGCTTCGCTGTTCATCGAGCTTTCCTACATTTCTTCTTCATCTTCCGCGACATGACAGTTGCCATTGAAAAAGAAAGAAAGAGTGAGAAAGAAAGAAAAAAAAGAAAGATACCAACGCGTATGTGTCTTCGACTAGTTGCCTTCTTATACCGATGAGAGATTAGCTAGTTGTTAGAAGCTGCCCAGGTGACCTATTTTTGGAAGCTTTAAAAAAGCTCTCGAGTCAAGCACGATCCACCATATATATTATATACATACAAGCGAACATAATTGACATAACGTGTTTCGAAATTTTAATTAAACCAAAAAAAAAAGGAAAAAAAGGAAAAATGAACACTCTCGGTTCGACAGAGAAAAACGATATAAAAAGTGAAACGAGTAGGTGCATTCTAAGTATGAGGTAGGGATCTCTAACGAATCGTTATCTCTAATGGAAGGTGGACCCCGTGGATCGTCGCGACCTTCGATTTAGAGAGTATACTTTTTAGAATCATACGTAACCGATACCGAATAATAACTCGTGACGATTTTATTTTTGAAACTCTACGATAAAAAAAACTAGACTTGAATTTCATTCTAACGTTGACCAGTTTAGAGGTCGGTGTCAATATATTAGAGAAGGATTAGTATTCCGCAATTCAGGCAAGGATGAACCTTTGCGAGTTTTAACTGCGTCGTTTGAAAGAGAGAGTGAGAGTTAGCGAGTGAGCGAGTGAGCGAGAGAAAGAGAGAGAGAATAAAAAAAGTACTAGTAAAAGTTATCACTGTTGTTCATAATTAATTTTCTATAATTCGTGACGAACGCGCGCTCCGATCGTTTTTACTATTTTAGGACGATTCGTTCGCGTTGGAGCGACTAGACGGCATTAATGAAATATCCGCACTCGGCGAAACGAACGTAAGGATCGTACTACATTGTACAGCGTATTCGATATAACAATGGTATTTTGTAAAGAGAGAATAACCGTAATAGACAAGTTGTACATAGACACATATAGACACACATAGTACGTACGTGCGTATTAGCGAATAACCGATAAAGAAAAGAGGGCAAACCACTTATCTCCGAGTCATTATCAATAATATTCGTACGTAATTCGCGCGATTATAATATTTGTTTTCACCTTCCTCGTAAGATGACTTATAGCGAGAACGAGTGAAGTACTGCCGAGCAAATTTTACGAGAAGGTTTATATATCTATCGAAGTGTAATGCCTCACTCTCTACAGCGTTACGTACGAACAAATATACATATTATAAATATAATATATATATAAATAATAGCAAGGACTAATATTTAGTCTTTGAGAAAAGTAATAAGAATTCTATCGAATAAATTCGTGCTTCGCGCCCGGTCATTCAGTATTATGTTCTAACGCTACTCATTAACAGCGAGCCGGTTCGTGAATTATTTCTTCACAGTTCATCGGACCGTTCCTGTTCTGTACTGTAGTCTTAGGGAAATAAATCTAAATTTACAACGCGGATTTACATAACGGAGTAAAGCGATCGTTACAGCGCAGTGCGTTCGAAATCTTACGAAATGTCAAAAATGTTCTATGGTGTACCATAGCGTAGTTATAGTAAGAACGGGAGAAGCAGAGTTAACAATAATTAGAAAAGACGAAGAGGAGGAGGGGGTGCGTGTAATTTAGAGAAATTTTCATTTTAGAAAGTACAAGAGGAAGATGATATTGCCGTTCGTTTAAATGCGAATTGTCGTTTCGATGATTCGATACCAATTCGCTTCCTCGATGTCTGTACATTCTTATAGGAGAATTGTTATAATCTTTTGAAAAGGTTCATGAATATAGCGAACGTGTACATGTACATATTTTTCTTATCCGCATAAAATAAAAAGATCTTTAAACAAAGTAATATCCTATATGTACGCAGACAATAATAGCACTCGGAAACGTGAAACGAAAGCAAAGTATCGAGTCGAGGCGGTAGTTTCATTTCACAGTCTGATTTAAAACTTTACAATTCAAAGAAACGTTTTCGTCGTTTTGTTACACTGTTATTTATTGCAAAAGGGGACAGGGAAAAAGAGTAACTGCTGACGCCGCTGCCACGTATAAATAGGATCCGTTATTGCAAATAATTTTACCAACAAATCTGACCTCAATTATTGATATTGCATGCAAGATCTGAACGATGTTCGGTAAATGAATATAACGAAATGCAATGGACAATAATATCACTGAAAGAAATAACAAACGATATTTTATATACTGCTGATCAACGGAGAACCCGCGGAATTCTTTCTATCGTATTATAAAACTGATTTGTATTTTTGCAGAAAAAAGCTATATGTTATTCGAACGATGCACGTATGTTCCTCTTATAAAATATGTGTGATAATGTATATTATTAACGTCTCTTCGGTTTTTAAAAACGATCGAAAGTCTAAATTTCTTTTACATCGTCTCGATTGGTTTTCCGTGTGGAAGAGCAAATATATAAAATAGATAGAGATATAGGAGAATGGTGATATTTTGTAAAGCGTGTATAATAAAATGTACATAGGACATTGCGTTTTTATTATTGATTTACTATAGCTCGTATGTACATATCATTCGTTAAAGATCTTACAGTTAGTTCCGATAAGATCGCCGGGCTTTTAAAAAAATACATTGAACATATATAATCGTTTAACGCGTACAATGTATCTATTATATAAATATCTTATTTAAGGTCGACGTTATTATATATCACTGAACAACCAGTTATGTATGTATATACATATGTACAGTCTGAATTCGTTAACAGTTTTTTTTTTCTTTGAAGATACGAACGAATGAATAAAATAATATTTTGAAAATATCAACGGCGGCGCAGTACGTTGTGATACAAACGTGTGTTTACAAGTCTGTTGATCTTGAGAAACATTTCACACTCTGTCTAGCGCAGTAGAACGAGTAACATCTCCGTACGAGTCGGATCATCGATTCATTCATCGATTCATTCGGTCATTCATTCATCGTAACTCGAATAACATATCTGTACTATTTAAGGTCGGGTCAGTGAACGAACAATCATTAACTCATCTTGTTTCTTTAATGATCTAAAATATAAATAGGTAAGAATAACGAAGTACAAAAATATTAATCGAAATGTCGCGACACGAATTACCGCATTATTTGTTTGTTCTTATTGTTGCTTTTCTTTAGTTACTATCAAACTAATAATTTGCGTTCGATCGTAAATACAAAAAGTCGATATCGTGAATGATATTACAAGCTACATTACCGCGTACGCATCCTGAAAAAAAGAATCGTAAGGCGACGTAATTGGTGTGTACTTTACATTTATGTACGAGAACTATAATACATACGGCAGTTTAAAGTATGCGTACTACTAACAGTCAGCGTGTCGTAAGAAGAAAAAAATAATAGAAATACGAGCTGTATGGCGATACAGCGATATTATTTTTCATGACTTATTGTTTTTTTTTTTTTCGTTTATTGCAATTTAGCTTCTTCTTTAACTTTCCACAGCACCAATTCCATACACGAGACAGCGTCCTCTTTGCTATCGTGACCTCCAACTGTAACGTACCAATAAATAGACAAATTGATCGAGCAATTTACTATTTTATAAAACGCCTGACCTATTACGTTAAACTATATCCGTTCGTGGAAAACTTACCGTCGTTTTGTATAATCTTTCTTAAATATTCAGAACACAGGTTTTTTAACGCCCGCTTCTGAGGATATCCATTTCTGTGTGGAAACATCACACTGGTATCCACCACGGTGTCGTGAAGTAGCCTCAGTGCTTTGAAATCGCTTTCAAGACTATGACCTACCAGTATCGTTTTGTTGGAGAACATAGCAAGAAGCGTAGCTTGGACATCTAAAAGCGTTGTCGTTACGTCCTTCATATCCTCTTCTGTAATCCCTGAGAACCTATCGCAGCATACGGAATAAGATCACTCGAATGTTTTTTATTTATTATTAATGGATAATCAAAAATTATTACCTTGTATTATAATCGATTATCGGATTCTGAGGTTTAACTAGCGTTTCGTAAATAACATTGCAATCTTCATTAATAACCGTTACCCTCGTTAATTCTAATCCTTGCGTGGTATAACACATTTCACAGTCGAGCGCGTAAACGCCTTGCTCTTCCTCGGGACCATCTACGCGTAGAATAGAAACGATAGAATAGAACGATACGAATGCAGAATGGTAGAATGACGTTTAATAATTTATCGTACCTTTTGGTAAAGTTTTTATATAGCCACGAAGATTTTCGTAATCGGTGTAATCCCACACGTGAGACTTCGCGTCGCAGCAACCTGTCGCGGATCCGTACTGTTGGCAGCAGCTATATTTACCTTCGCCCCTAATCGTAAATTTTCTTCCCCAATGATATATACAGTTCTGTTGCTGCACAGCAAGTCC
The DNA here is from genome assembly GCA_032403825.1 of Odynerus spinipes. NCBI lineage: Eukaryota > Metazoa > Arthropoda > Insecta > Hymenoptera > Vespidae > Odynerus > Odynerus spinipes. The sequence goes on along the minus strand of JAIFRP010000007.1, from coordinate 1,039,124 downwards.
GTGTCTGTCGACCATGTAATTTTGACCACAGCGACTACAGATTCTTTCGTTAGGCACTTTCGATAGAATAGTTTGATTACGCATGTTAGTAACATAAACTTTAGCGCGTCCCTGTAAATGGTATATCAAATAATTGCATATACATACAAAAGTGTTATATTAAATGTACATAGTCCAGAGACTCCTAGAGAATATTTTACCTTAGTACCCTCCGGATGTACACGAGGAAATCCATTGTCTCTCAATTGTTGTTCCGTCATAATCCATTTTTTTAACATAGTGTACAGCGCCACGCCTTTGAAATCAATTATTGCTTTTTTCGTCTTCAACACGCTCCAAGTACCTTTAGATTTACCAGCTAGAACAGCCTCGTGCGACACGGTACCACTCGCTGCTGCGATCGACCCGTCCGAGGATCGATTTTGATCCACTTCCTTTCTTAATCTGTGTGCGGCCAGCATACACGAATTTTTATATACGGAAAGTGCTTTACATTTCTCGTGACAAGTGAATTCCTCGCGTACCGCACGTTGTGCCGCGTCCTCGCCGCTCGTATAAATCTGTACGCATACATCGTGCATAATATTAAGATAATACTGACGAACGTTTAACGGGAACTTTTGTGTAGTAGGCTGAAGTGGTTCTGGCCGTACGAGTTGGGGCACCTAAAACCGTTCAGGTAATATTATACGACCTATAGAAGTAGAAACAAAATTTAACGACTAATGGTTCAATAATTTTAATCTCTTTACCACTTGTGGGACATGGGCAACTCGTACACCCCCCTTACTGGTTTGAGCTATGGTTTTACTGTCCACTGCTTTAGGATCGGCAGCTTTTCCTGCCGTTTCCGTAACTTGCTTTTTCTTCATTGCCAGAGACATAGCATACGGTACGTGAGCAATTCTGATGCGACCTACGGTATAATTAATCATTATTATTTATTTAAATTAAGCGTGTACATTTATTTTAAGATAGTTACCATGTCCATTTATTTGCAATTCATTGTTATTCATCGTAGAAAGGGTCTCGACCAAATCATCGTTTACAACGTTAGGAGGCTGAATCATCGGTGCATGTGTAACTTGAGTTTTGGTACTAGCTGCTATTTTTTCAGCAGCTTTCTCCGCGGCTTTTTCCGCAGCCACTTCCCTCATCAAACGCCACCTTTCGTACATCTTCTGTTGTGGATTTTGGAGTCTCTTAGGTGGGTGACTTGGACCGACTTGTCGGGATACCGACGTAGCTGCCGAAGGGTGTGCTACCCTTTTCTTACCAACTTCTTCATTTTCTTCGGTTTCCACTTTAGCAAATTCTTTGACCGACACTACCTTTGGATGATCGGAAACTTTGTATTCTTGAAAAATTTTAAGGCATTCCTCTTGCACATCGTGCTCGGAGTCGGACGAATCAAAAATGGTTTTCTCAAAAGAACCCGGTATGGATTCGGATGGACTGAGCGATTCCCTATCTTGACCCGATATATTCTTTTCATCGCTACTTTCCTCGTGCTTGGTACGCTTCTTAGACAGGCTACGCGATCGGTCTCTTGATTTAGATCGATGACGAGATCTCGACCGATGACGACTTCTACTCGATGTATGTTTGCTGGACTTAGAACTAGAGCTATACGTCTTTGATTTATGATTCCTTCCCTCGTGTTTGCTACTTTTATGTCTATCTTTGTTCGATCTTTCAACAGAGGAGTCTTTGTCTCTATGACTGGAACGTTCCTTCGATTTGTGAGTAGAATCTTTAGTACCGTGGCTACTCTTGCTCCTGTCTTTATCCCTATGCGACGAAGAAGAATGTTGCTTGTCGCTGGAACTAGATTTATAGCTCTTACTTTCTTTACTACTTTTCCCTGAGCGATTGTGGTCCTTTTTGTGCTTATCGCTACTTCTACTGCTACTTCTGCTACTCTTTCTATCCTCATCTTTTATTTTTTCCTTGTATTTGTCTCTAGTGTCACTGGATGCTCTTCGTTCTTTGCTTTTAGTTTTGTTATCATTACTATCGTCTGCACCAGTGATGTTATCGTGATTATTAAATAGTTCGTTTTCTAGATCGTCTATATTTCGTTTTTTATTTGTAGATTTTGGGACGTATGTACTTTCTGTTTTTTTCTTTTCACTAGAATCAATAGTAGTTTTGTTAGCATCAGATTCGTCCTTTTCTTTGGTATCATCCGGTATGGGCTCGTCGTCCGAAAACTTTGGTTCAATATCTAAACAATAGTCCTGGGATTCTTCGCTCGGTACTGCGCTAGGAGCGGTCGTTGCAGCAGTCAATATTTCCCCGATCATGTCAAATTCTGGTTCAAATTGATCCAACACCGTATCGTCTAATTGTTGTACATTCTTCAATGGAGCTTTTACCTTTTTAGGGACATATTCTTCTCTTCTCTTTTTAGACCTTGGATAATATGCTTCTTTGATCTTAGACATATAATCGTTAGAATTACCGTCCTCGTATGAATTTGAAGAAGATGAGTCCGATTTAAATGTCGTTGGTACATAACTCTGTACAGAATCCTGATCCGACGAGGTCATAGAAGAGATCGCCGTAGGTTTATAAGTAATCTCCGTTGTCTGAGAACTAGATGGATCTTTGATTACACTGAGCCACGGTTTGATTCTATCCGGAGAAGATTTTCTTTTTACCGCTATTCTGTTTTCCCTCGTTGGCATGTAGGAAACTACCGGTATATGCCTTTTCTTTAGCTCGGCTATAGGTGTCGGATTGTAAACGCAAGGAACCGGTTTTGTGATGGTTGTAGGAATATTCATATGCTTTCCAATTATATTGCCTGCTGTTTTTTCCGAAGAAGTAGCGGAGTCGGAAGTCAAAGATGGCTTAAGTCCTTCTACTACTTGGGAAACAATAGTTTTGGAAAATTTATCCGTGTCCGTAACTTCCTGATCCGCGAGTACCTTTTTTACAGCTTCCGTTACCAATTGCTGTAACATATCTGAATTGGAAGCAGCCATGGTGGAGGTCTTTGTAGCTTGAGTTTGACCCGCTGCCTGGGTCTCCACCACTCCAGCCACTCCTGTTGTACTTCCTGCATCTTCTGAATGACACAAAAAAACATTACATATTACATAACGTATTACGGGTAGAGCAACGCACGATGCGTTTCGTGCGCGTTGGACTGACCGACGCTAAAATTGCATTGTCCGATATATTTTTTCGAGAATCTCTTAAACAAATACATTAGTATCAAACGATAGTCGTTTATAAGATTCGTTCGATTAGATAAGATCGTAAGATAAGGATATCTTTTTAGTCGTTTTTTGTTTTCTTTGTTTGCTTCGCGATAAATTCTATTATACGAACGATTAATTATTGCCGATAATGATTTATTAAATTCGTTCAGGTTATAATGACGATGCATCAAAATTCGACGCGAGGCTTACCTCGTTTGGCATGTTTAAAATGACAATAGGGTCTTTCGCAGGATCCGTTCTCGTAAAACGGGCAATTTATCGTTTTGAAATAACCGGTCGATGGCAACATAACTGGATCATCGCACTCCGCCTTTTGCGGAGTCCATTCTTTGAGCGGCGTATCCTGTTTAGGCTATGAGAGTTTAAGGATTCGAACGTCTGATCGTTTTAATAGATCGTTGCATTTCTACTCTCCTTTTATCGTTAGTCTTTGCGTTTCAATCGCGCAAACAATTCGTAGAAAAGGAATATTACATAAAATCAATCGTGAAATTTGATGCGCGTCAAATAAAATCGCGCAAGAGACGAAGGTTATGTATACTCCGTTCGCATCGTTCGATGGAACTGTCATCTAGCGGCAAAGATGACAATCAAACGAGCTTCAATTCGCACATGCGCCACGGGAAAAATTCAATCGAGAGATCGAACAAACGAGCGGTCAAATTATTCATTTATATACCGTACGCGAATAAATATAAAAAGAATTTTTACCCAAAGGAAATTCTATCAGAAATTTTCTTAATTTTCTTTACTGTTATAGTAGATTCTTAAAAATCATTATAGTTCAGCGCTATCTTTATTTATGGAAAAAATTGATATCGATTCGAAGATAACGACTCAAAGATCGAGATTAAGAAAGATTTGAAGATAAAAGCGCGCCACGCTCGAGTATAATATGTGATTTAAATAATAATTTTAGAGGGGGAATGTCCCGCCTAAATCCAATGATTTCTTTTAAATTATATATACATATGTATATCATCTAGACACGCATAGCGGATGTTGTGCCCAAATAATCGAAACGATACCGATAACGGACGATACTTATCTTAACGTCATGCGCTATCAAAGATTTCGTTTGTCGTACGAACGTGTAACAAAATTATCACACATAAATGGAGGCAGCCGTTATAAAGTAATTAGACCCTAACGGAACTTAGATCTTTCTTCTTCTCCGTTTGATTTTCGTTAACATTGAAATTAGTTCTCGTAATCCTTCAAAAATTTGGTAAGAAAGTAAACGATGGGTAATAAAATATTCCACAGTCTACTTTCGTTTATGTAATGACTGTTAAGGAGTCTTTCTGTCTCAATAGCGTCTTGATCGTCGGAGAAAGAACATCGCTCGTGGAGGAGCGCGCTCCTCGAAGAAGTTCAAGTCATTATCATCGTTTAAAGTGTCGTTTCGGTGATTAATTCATTTTCTCCAAGTTTTTCCTAAACTTAGAGTACGTATTATTTTATAAAAAAAAATATTTAATCATTCGCGATCGAAAGTTGTACGATAACGTGACCACGATCGAGCGTAAAGATCAATTGTGATTGATTCGTACTTGACACACGATTAGATTCCTTTTCATTCATTTCTCGGTCTTACGAAATCGATTCGGTAAGAGAAAATCGATTGACAATATAAATCGTGTCGTGTAACGAAAGGAATGTTTTATTTAAAAAACAGGTGTACATTTTCCATCGAATAGATCGAAATTTCATGAATGTAGAATTCCATCCGCATACGTTTAGATACGCGATTACTTTTTTACTAATCTATTCATGGAATTAATTATAGTTACGTAATCGTTTTAATCATATATACTTTCACAAGTGCGTAAACGTCCATATTACATAAAACTTCTTTTGTCTTAACAGATTCCTGTTGGCAGAAGTTAGTCTATGATCGGAAGCATGACTAACTTATTCGCTTACCTCGCCACCACTTTGGTGCTGATCGTCAGTGTCCTTTACATCTATGTCAAGTACAAATTATCATACTGGAGTAAACGAGGTGTCAAAACTCCACCCGTTCATCCGATCTTCGGAAATCTGAAGGACACGATAACGTTCAAGAAGCCACCAGGAGTGGTCCTTCAAGAAATTTATCAATCAGCGGATCCAGATGATCCATACATCGGTTTCTATATTTTACACAAGCCAGCTTTGATGATTCGCGATATAGATCTTATCAAGCAAATAATGGTGAAGGATTTTGATATTTTTTCTAATCGCGTGTTCGGATCAGTACACGAGAAGGATTCCGTTGGCTTGGTAAACCTTCTCAGTATCAATCAACCAAAATGGAAGTACTTGAGAAGCAAGATGACACCTACTTTAACAGGACAGAAGCTGAAGAAGATGGTTCCGTTGATGTTCGAGTGCGGTGACCCCATGTTAAAGTTCGTCGATAGAAAGCCAGCGGACAAGGATGGCTGGAAGTATTTCGAGCTGAAGACTCTGAGTTCGCGATATGCCACGGACGTTATCTCGTCTTTAGCCTTTGGCATAACGACTAACTCTTTCAGCGAGGATGACGTCGCGTTCTGGGAAGCTGGTATGAATCCGGATAGCAAAATTCATTAATACGTAATCAAAAAGTCAGATAAATAACCGAAATTTGTTATATAGGACAGAAGATATTAGCTGGACCAAAAAGGGGCATCATTCTCTTATTACTCTTCTTCATGCCGGAAGTGGCACCTTTTATCGAGCCACTGACCAAATCTCCAGCGGAATTTTTCCGTCGTGTTTTTTGGGACTCGATGAACACCAGGGAAAAGGTCGGCAATGTGAGAGGAGATCTGATCGATTCTCTTTTAGCACTTAAGAACGGACCGCAGTCCAAAGACTTCAGTAAGTCTACCAACTCAAACTTCGAAGTTTCGACTTTTCTCATCTTCGAAACTCGACCGATCATTTTTGATTCCTCTCGTTGCAGAATTTGAGGGTGACAATCTGCTAGCTCAAGCAGTCTCCTTTTACGTAGCTGGCTTCGAGGCAACTTCAACGGCAATCGCCTTTGCACTGTACGAGCTAGCATCTCATCCGGAATACGAAGAGAAACTCTACGAAGAGATCAAAGGTGTCCTGGACAAAGGCGAGATATCGATGGACACTATAAGCGAAATGACCTTTTTGGATGCCATCATAGCAGAAACGCTGAGGCTCTATCCTCCTCTACCGCACGTTGACAGGATCGCCTCGAGGGATTACAAAGTATAAAACGCTTCTTTAATATTTCCAGGGAACGTTTTAAACGGCAAGTGTATATATAGTTACATTTTTTTTTATATCTTCAGCTACCTGGCACAAATTTAACCATCGAGAAAGGTACGACCGTGCTAGTTTCCATTAACGGTACTAACAGAGACAGCAGATACTTTTCCGAACCAACCACATTTAATCCTCTAAGGAAGAAAAACGAGCAGTACGATTTTACGGGGTCATTCGCTTTCGGTGTCGGGCCGAGATCATGCGTTGGTAGGTATAAAATCGCTTCAAAATGCGGTTGCCTTTGAAACAGAGTTTATAATCTTCTTTTGTCACTTTTCAGGTCAGAGATTAGGTATGCTAATAACGAAAGTTGCGGTGATCACGCTCGTCATGCACTATAAAATTATGTTCAGGCCAGACAAGGAGAAATTGTTGAATCCTCTAAGCGTATTCACCAATGCTGCGGATGGCGTATACGTACACTTTCGAAGACGTGAAAATAAAGAGACTGAAAAATAATCTCACTGTAAATCTGTATTTTTTTTATCTCTCTCTCTCTTTCTCTCTCTGAGTAATTTCGCATATATTCTACATCGATGCGATGTTCTAGATCGGAGTGTATATATTATGCGAATAGTAATTATTAAAATAGCGATACAAGAAACTCGACGATATGACGAAACGAATTTATCGATAGATTTGTTACTCTGTAATAAAACCGATCTTCCTCGATTCGTGTAATAGTAGTAGTGTACTCTTAGATAGTTAGCGTCCAAGCAATTTATTCTTCTAAGCATCGTTTCATTGAACTCTTTTTAAATTATTATCGGCATAGCATATTGTATTCGAACGACATATATATTTATAAATATACTATAACAGAACATTACAAAACAACAAGCGTCATGACAGCGGTCGTCGCTATTGACTCGATTGTAGTACACTAATAACAATATATATATAACATAAGTTAACATCATTTAAATATAGCTAACTAACGATTATCTTACAAATCCCTATTGTCTAGTTTACGAGAATGATAGTACAAAATTGGCTAGTTCGTAGACGCGAAGGTGTAAATTTCATTGTATATCGTTTAACGATTGACATTCTTGTGCGTTTTCGCTTTCGATCTCAGTTAAGTGAGGTAGTTCAGCTTTTGTAGCTAATTGTAATGCGTGCATCCACCTGTAAGTATTATGTTCGTAATAATAATGTTTCGAGTCTACGATCGTGTAGGATTATAAGTGAAAATTTTATAATAGACGTACTTCTCTTTGTCGTCCTCGGAGGAAGCTTGCAGATAGTAACATTTTCTAGAATGATGCATTTTAAATGCCCGTATACGATCCTTGCTACTCAAAGGATCTTCGTCGGGCAACATTGCACCGTCCGTTACCATAAAACCTGGCATAGGCGTCGCTGTCATTGCCATTCTTTCTGTTTCAGATTTGAAAGTATACAGAACAAAATCGATATGCAATGCGAACCATCGCCTGGTCCAAGGTTTGCTCGCCTGGGTTTTTAATAGAAGATAACCAGACAATACTGATGGTGCGCTTGCTGAAACTTGCAGCAAGCTTGGCACTGGTCCTGATGGAGATGAGGGTGATTTACTAAGGGGCTGAGTCAGGGCAGCGTGACATAGTCTACATACTCTCATATTCTTATTGTCTTCAAATAATAACTTTTGATTTGAACACTTACTACAAACAACCTGTAACAAAAAGTTTCTATGTAGATTTCTCTAGATCGATCTATGAAAATGGTATCGTACAGGTGTAACTTACAATTCCACATGCTCTGCAATTGTGTTTCCTTTTCATAACTGAAAAGATTACTTCGCAAACCATACATCTCGTGACATCGTCGGCTTTAACCAAGGATGTCTTAGCATTGCCAGTTTTTAAACTGGCTTTGCGCCTCATTATTTCCTGCATGGTTTGGAACAGAGCATCCAACCACGAAGCTTTTTCTGCGGCGGAATGCGTGTACAGCTCCACGCTTTTATTTTCATCTCTTATATAAAAAGTATTTGCTGTTTCTAAATTATCACCTTCTACTACCTGCAAGTCCTCGACCATAAATTTGGCTCTTAAACGATATGGAGGACCAGGTATCAGTCTTAATGAACACAATAACAATAGATCACTAAACAAAAACAAATGCCTTTCTTGATGATCGCCGCTCCTCGCAGAAATTTTTACAATTCGACCTTCTTTTATAAGCTCACGCGTTGCACTGACTAGATCCGTCGCGTCATATATACTTTCTTGTATTTCCAAAAGTTTCTTAAATTTATCTATTTTTTTCATTGCCTCGTTCGTATGGTTTGCGGCCGTAGATACTAATTGTAGAGCTTCTGAAATATAAAAAATAAATATATTAGATATCTTATGTAACTTTAATCAAAGAGAGTGTTTGATTCTTCAAATTTAATCATCTTACTTTTTGTATCTTCGTAGTCTGAATTTTCTTCTGTCAGATTTTTTAGGTAATCCTTAAGAAGTAATTCGTATCTTGGCAATCTTTGTATCGGACTTAACATATGGTGGGGCAGTGATAACTTTGCACATTCGTCAAGTTTTTGTATTTCATTAATAATTGTAGCAAATCTAGCAACTTTGCTTTGCAATGTATTTATAAGATTCATCGCGTAATCAAAGTTTTTTACATACTCTGTATACATTTTTAAAAAAGGAGCAAAATTTTTCATGATATCACCGATTCTAGGTTTAGAATCCCAACATTGCATTCTTTCCTCCAATTGAGGTAATAAAAAATCGTTATGAAATTTGTAAATAGACTTGATATTTGAAAACATGTGTTGAACCGTTTCAGGTGGAAACATGGGATGAGCTCTATTTTCCTGATCGACTCTAAATTGAAAGACTTGGTCGATTAGGTGTAAAATGTTAACATATTTTTTTTCTGTCACTAACAATTCTTCGGCCACGCGGCGTGCCTTTTTTCTTTTTGAATCTGGAGAGTTTCTTTGTACACGTAATTTTGGCTCGGATGCAGATTCGTCCGTTTGATCGGTGACTGTAATGGATTCTGTTTCGGAAGATCTGGTATCATCTGACTCCTCTTCACTTTCAGATTCGCTAATGGCATATGCATCTAATGTATACTGATGAGAATTTCTCTCCGATGCCGCATACCTATGCGATAAAAAAAGGTAGTGCTATTAACAGGTAAAGATAAATAACTCGTTACTAATAATTTTCTATAGATAGGGTAAAAAAATAAAATGTTGAGAAATAAATCTACGGAAAAATAAAATATAGTTCACACCTGCTACTTCTATATTCTAAAACACTGTGCGACATTGCAACATAAGATGTTTCTTTGGATATCTCTTCACTGCTATTGATATCGATACATGCTGCTGGGGAAGAGGCGGACATAACAAATGGTTGAAACCTTGGGAAACCCCCATAACTAGCGATTCTATGAAAGGAATGTCTTGCGTATTGATGATCCTCCGTGGTCGTCTGCATGTCCGAATCTTGAGAGTTTCCATCTTCGTTAGTTCCACTCTGTTGCTCCGGTGACTCAGAAGTTTTGGTACATTGACTTTCTTGATATACCTCTGTAACCACTTCTTTACTTTCTGTTATCTCTAAGTCCGTATAAAATGTACTGGTCGGACAGTTGGTTTTAGAGCTAAACATCTTGAAAGCCTCCATCCTATTGCTGCCGTCGCTGGGATCCGGAAACAGGCGGGTCATCCAGGAGGAAATATCTCTCAACTGACCTCGTTGCATCCTATCGTCGGGTTGTTAATTATTGTTAATTATCGTAAGCTTGGAAATAAGGCTACTGCCGTAACATAAACCCCAAATACATGTACACGACCGATTGATAACAAGACATTTAAATATTGGCCTTCCTAAAATCATAAAGATAAGAAGCTAAACATAATTTCTTTCCTAACTCTCTCTCTCTCTCTTTCAAATCTATTCACTAAAATCTAATGAGTTTTCAATCGGTTCATCTGTTTTATACGTCATCCTATCACGCTAGCTTCATCATCAAATTTGCTTATCCACAAGTGCAACAATAATACGTATGTCAAGTTCAAAGGATTTTTGGTGCTGTTAAAAAGAGGAGGAGAGTACTGTGTTTGTTTTAGCGAGTGTAAGAGAACCGTAACCGCGCAATGAAAACAAATCATCGCTTTGGTAACTCTTTGGACCACAGGGAGCGTCTACGCCCTTTAACGTTGAACGATATCTTTACAAGACTGTTACGAAAGTGGCATCGAAGAGCGATAGAGTTTGGATGATGGAAAGAGAGAGGAAAATCTTTACCTTTCTTGTTGATATTGTACGCATAACCGCAGAACAGCAACAGGCAACGACGCATTATCACTGGCATAATGATTCGGCTTTGGTTAGACGAAGAACGAAGTATACGACTGTGGCACGCACTGTGCACTAATTTAAGCAGAAACAGACACCCATACCGAGCCCCACGAGCGGCCTATGGAACGTTATTTAATGGAACAACGAACGGTTAACGGACTTCACGAATTAGACGAACGTTTATTGCGTACAAAGAGTGCAAGAGAGAGAGGCACGATGATGCATCAACTACTTGCACGATGACAGCGAACGACGAGGACAATCAACACCCGAGCATCATTATTCCTTCATTGACTTTACTTCGAGGCGAGGAACACTGCCTGGAGACGAGCGATCGATCGACAAACTCCTTATTTAATTTTCTTCAGAATTGGCGGGTTATACGAGAGTACGAATGGTCCACTTCGAAATTGCCGCGAATAACGAGAATAAAGCTCATCGCGAGGACGATTATTGGAAGTAGGGGAAACAGGAGTGACGCGCATTTGCGATCGCCGCGGGACGAAGGAAGAGAGAATCAAGAAAGTTATATATATATATGTGTATGCACGTATGGCTCTACATATGGCCACGGACGACTTATCAAGTGGAGCAAAGATTTTAAAGGGTTAGGAGACCGCGAATCTGATTTATCGACAGCGACAATTTCCGTATCAGTTCAGTAGCGCACTCTATGATAAAAGTTCCATGAAAGGGTGATTTGTCGATAATCGAACTGTTTTAGGATAAATAAGAGATTGAACGTGATTATTTATTTTATTGCATGTTTTATATGAGAAATATTTATTACATTTGTCGTGAGAATAGTTATTTGTGATATGTAAATTATTATAAGTATGAGGTATGAATTAATGATCGCTCAATTGATGAGGTAGTGAGTAATATTTGACTTGCATAGTTCCCGCCGTTTTATTCGCCATGACACATTCATTACGAGTGCTCGAACGTTCTTTTTAAGTTTCGAATTTTTCCTCAAATTGACAAATTCTCCAACTTCGCAGATAGCTCGTCAAAAGAATACACATTTTAAGGTTAACGATATTATAATAATGTTTACGTCGATTCATAATTATGTACGTAATCACGATAATTTGTTTGTCGAGGTTATACATACATTAATGTAAAATACCTAAATACTATTCATTTTTAATCTAACTAAGTTTCGGCATTATTTTGGAACGTTATTGTCCTAACCGATCGCGAGAGTAAACAATAACAAAAGGTCAGACTCTTGGGAAGGTTTGACGGTCGACCTCTCACTTAGCTTTCGTACTTCGTCCCGTAAAGATCGTAGCTCCACTCCGCTATATTTAATTATATTTTCTTTTATTATTTTACACTTTTCTTGATTTCGACAAGAATATTAGGATACAGGATAGGTTCTAGATAAATATAGTACTAAATATTTTTTATCCAATTTAATATTTTATTTATAAAATATATGTTTAATGAAAATTGTGTGTACATATCGTTAGAAACTTAGTATCTCATTCCTGTAATCGATTCGATCCACGAGCCGAACGCTGCAACATTCGTGAATACTCCAGGTCTATTGCTGGGACAATAAGCATCACCGTAACTTACGATCCCGATTTGAAGATAGCGACCATCCGAACCTTGTACGACTAGGGGACCACCGCTATCACCCTGCAAAAGTAATAATAATTAATTACACTTTAATATATTTTCTTGATGTTAATTTTCGTAATACAAATTATTATAGGTACGGTGTACTCACTTGACATGCGTTTTGACCAGCACCGAAAGCCGTGCAAACGTTCCTCTCATCTACATCCCAGTATAATCCACATTCTCTTTGACTGAGGATCGTTAGGGCAGCATACTTCAAAGCTTGCGTGGTTGAACCACCGGTATGATCTTTACCCCATCCAATAACGAAGGCGGTTGTACCATCGTAATTTGTGTACATATCATTGTGACTAGCTATGCTGATTGGTTGAATTTTGCCTGGTAATTAAAAAGTAACATGTTAGACGATTGATAGAATCGATCCGCTTGAATTAATTTTTAATCGACTTACTCGAAAAAGGAATATCTTGTGGCGTGTACAATAATCCAATATCGTTGATACTTTTTCTGTAGCGCGGATGAAGGTACGATCGCGTCGTCATCATGGAGATTCCTGGACCGAGATTATAGTCATACTGGATACCAGACTTGTCGATAATTCCGAAGACGAGGAAGAACTTGTGCGGATATTCCGCGATACAATGACCGGCTGTTAAGACCCATCTACTTGACAGGATGCTTCCGCCACATTGAGCGATCATCCCGCGTCCAGCGAGTCGATGCACGACAACGACGAAAGGAAATTGTTGTTCCCTCGCATATTGACCACCCGCTATTCTATCTGTTTTTATAAACAAATAGGTTCGTGTAGATTATCTCAAAATTTTAGATATTTTTACTCGAGTACACATACGTAGATTATTTAAATTATTATTTACCATCATCTGTAGTAGGCTGGATCGAAGACTCCGTAACTGTTGCTTCCTTTGCGACTTTATGCCGATTAGCACTGTTGTAGTACGTCGAAATATTCGTGGGAATTTTCACTATGTTGGAGTAACCGTAAGATTCCTGACATGCTGTCAGAGCAATCGCGAAGAAGAGGATCGTCTTCATGGTGTAGGAATTCATCGTGAACTGATGTACATTTCACCAGCCCTTCGGCTCTTATATAGGGACGATTTTAGCCCTTTTGGTAGGGGTAGGAAATTTTATGATACAGCCTGAAGTACATTTTCGGCGTTACGGTAAAATTTGGGAATTTTCCGAGATCGCTAAATTGCCCCAGGTTTAACTGTACCGCTCAGTACTGTGCTTTTACCTGTAAGTACGCAGGTATAAGGGATTCATACCGAAAACTTGTAGGAAAATACCAACGCGCGTATAACGGGACCTTTGGAGCATTATTTCTCGTACTGATACAATTGATTTTTGTTTCAGGTCACTCCTGCTACGAAGAAATCTACGATGGAATTCAAAAAGGGAACTACAAATTTGCCTCGACGCCCGATCGCTCACAAATTCGATGGCGGGAGTTTCCTCGGTCGGTAATGCAGCCAGCAATTTTATTTCATCGAGATTCGTCTAATTATGTAAGTACAACTGTCACGAATTAAAATTAGAAATAATAGTAGGGTAGAGGGTATCATTGAAGAAACTCCAAATTATTTAAATAAACATTTATTTCATGCGCCGGCATTTTAAGGCTGACAGTGTCGGTTCGTTAATACGCGATACAATTAAAGTAGATTATAAAATAGGAACGGTACACTTGCGATGAAGATTCTTAAAGATTTATCTTTTTCTTTCTTTTTTCCTTTCTCTTTGTTCTTTTAAAATCAAAATCTTTATCGATCGATAAAAAAAAGGAGCTGTAATGCCATACACAATTAACGCTACCTGAACATTCACAATAAAATAACAGTTATACCGCTCGAAATAATTTAGGAAGGAAAGAAGAATTTTAAGTACTCGATTTAGACATTATCGTTAAAAATAATACTTATTCTCAAGGTAGCCGCTAATAAGACTACGGGATTTTTTAATTTTCGTTATTAGGCTAAAAAAATTGACGCAACGAAAGGAAGATCGAGTCATCGGAAAGTAGAGAATCCGAGTAACTCGTCTTGATTAAAAATTTATCACTTATACTATCTCTGCTTCCTCTAGCATTTCTGTTTCTATTTTTTTTTCTCTTTCTTGCCTCATAGAAATAGATTATCGCGTAAGGTCTGTCGCATAATATAAGTTACGTAACATCATTCATAGCTCGGTTATGTAATTAGACTCGAATGCGACGTACTAAAGAGGTAGTGCGATTTAATCATAGCACGTTTGCTTTTTCGTTGATAAAACGGCGCACATAACGTGTATCTACAGTTTTACGGAATTTTTTTTTTCTTTTCTTACATTTCCTCATTTTACGATGACTCGTTGCGAACCATGTACCAGGATTTTTCTAATCCTTTTTCTAGCGATTACTAACATTATAAGTACGGCGAAAGCTTATCTCTTTACGCAGAAAATTTTGTTTGCAAGGAGCATCTTCTTCTATCTCTTTTTCTCTTTATGTTTTTCTCTTTCTGATCTTCGTAATTATTCGCGATAATTCCACTCGACCCGTATCTGTTTTCCTCGAGTTCGCGCGCATTATCTCAACGATCGTTCCTCGCTGTGATTAAAAGCACGGTTTGACTAGCTATATTATTTATTATTACACGTTATGCTACTCGAAAGATTCGCGCTAATAAAAAACGATTATCCGTCGTTGGAGGCCACTTTCTCGTAAGATTTTTGTTTATTTACACGTATTATTCGATGTCAAGAGAAATTATCCGGTCAGGCGAACGCGATTAAACGTGAGAGGTGATTGTTTACTGTGAGTATTGCATTCGATTCTATGTAACAACAAATTCTCTCTTTCTCTTTTTATCGAAAGAATACTTTTGAAATTTTCTTATTTCGTATGTCAATTTTTCGTAAGAATCGTTCAGATCGATCGCTACTTCTCTTTTTTTTTAAATGTTAAAAGTATCGAACTATATATTACAATTCGAAGGCTGCGATCGAGAATATCGAAAATCGATAAAATTGAAATCCGAGTGATTATTTTCTTGGTTACTCGATCGTCTCAGTCTTCGTGCTAAGGATACAGGATCAGTATCGAGAATCTTGCTAGGTGATTGAATTTTACGTGGGGCTCAGCGTAGAATTGTTTACGGTAGCGGCATCCAGTAGTTCGCAGGACTCGTATTTTTGATTAATTTGCGTGAGGAACCAGAAGGCTAATGCAAGAAACATCGTTCCCGTTAGGTCGCCCAAAGCTGTCAGGTACGGAATAGCTGAGTTGTCCGGATCTATTTTGTGCCTCCACATCGCATGAATGATAATATGTGCGATGTAAAGTAACAACATTACCTGCAAATTTTAAAGTATAATTATCGACTGATAATCGTATTATTTCCTGCTTCTCACGGTCATCGTATATTACTTAAATGCTCGTGACAAAATAGGAAAATTCCTAGCGATTTTAAATAAAATAATGGTCATATGTGTTTGTGTAAATTTAAATAATTTAAAATAACTATAAAACAAATATACACACACAAATTTATGTATATGTATTTATTTTATAGTTGCTTTTGAATTTTCATTAAAAATCGCTAGAAATTTTAAATTTAACATACATATTTATAAACTTACTTGTATAGTAGATACTGCGAGATAAGAAAGCACAAAGTACGCGTCCACTGTCGATTTCTGACATTTTATATAATCCGCCGCGAATACGAATACCAGCTGGCCGCAAAATGCCATTCCAATAAGTATCCTTGCAGTTTTGGCATACGGAGCTAAAAGTGAAAGTCGAACGTGATCCTATTCTTCTATCCGCTTATGTTTCTTTATTTATTTGACATTGCGGTTACGTACCTCCTTTGAAGAGCGCTACCCACGGAGGGACCCACAATTTTGCGTGCGGTGGGAGTATTCCCAAGATGGACGTCTGATGCAACATCGTTGAGATTCGGGACGCCTGGACGGACACCAAGTTTCCACCGATACCGTTTATGATAGGCTGGAATATCACAAAGCCCGTAAACTTGTCGACGACCTCCGTTAAGATCAATCCACCGAGCCTAAAATAATGGTTCGTGTTAAATCGATGTAACATTTAAATAATTATTCGATTACTTACCCACTGATGAAGAGAGCAGACAAGACGGGCACCCAGCCGGACGTTAAAACGTTTCTCGTGTACTTATTCTTTAGAACCACGTAGATCCATAGAGGCAAGAGCAAAAGGTAGCCAACGAAAACGACGTAGAGTATCCAAACTTGTCCCTCAAGTCTCTCAAAAAATGCAGAGGCTATGGTTGAAAAGACGCTGATGGATACAACGTCACCGATCGATGCTGCCAATGGGGTTGCTAGGTTATCGGGGTTCAACTTGCATCTATGAGATATCATGATCACCGCGATCATCGCGAAATCTACAAAAATATTTCCATTAGCTGCTAATTAACATTGATCGCTGCTGCGAACGAGAACACGTTTAATATATGTACCAAGGATAAAACAGGAACTGGTAGCCGTGCAAACGCTCGAGGTAGCCAATAGCAAAGCGTAATTCCATTCAAAGGGTAAACCCGCGGTCCCTTCTTCTTTATGTACGAGATCCTGAATAGCCCCTACGATTATCGCAAAAAGCGCTACCAAGATGGCGGCAACGATCGCCTGAATCTGAACGATCGCAATGTTACCGATGATCATTTTCATGATCTCTCGAAATTTGTGCATATTTCCTAGGTTCGCCTGGGTGCTCAGCCGCGAGGCCAAGCACATGTCGAGGTTTCCCTTTAGTCCCAATAACGCAGGCACCAGGATAAGCAGTTGACCGATCGTTTTGAACACCGGCCAGTGCTGAAACGAAAATAACTCGGTAAAATGCAGCTAGCGATAACGAATGAAAGATGTGTGATGCAATGGAAAGTATGATACGTTTTACTTTATCTCGAGACAATGGCAAATACTTAGACGATAAGGTTTTATAAATATTGGAAGTAGCATGAAAATGTATATACACGTTGTATATAATGTGTCCAGGTGATTACGAAAGTTGGCAGAGATTATTAGACCAAAGTTTGTTAATTTTCTAGTAATTTTGGACACTTTCCTGATCAGTGACGCGTACGTATGTATGTATCTTAGTTTTTACCTGAACCCTATCGAGAACGAGACCAGCTCCTATCGTTCCAACTCCAGCGATGAAGAAGGGAACAGAAATTTGTAGGGTCGTGTGGTACCATCTCTCCGTCCTTAGATGCCTCCCACCCCCGCTTCCGGTCGGATCATTCCGAAAATCAGGATCGGGGTCTGAATTTGCAACGGAAGAGATCGTCACTATGGAACTTCCACTGGATAAGGAACCACCGCCATGATTCGGCACTGGCATATCCTTTTTGTTCTTTTGTCCATTAGGAACTTTTAGGCCGGCTATCGAAAAATTGCAACGTTTTATCGTGAAGTCGATCTTTTGAAAAAAAGAATCTTTATTTCGAAAGGAATTTGAAGAATTACCGGCTACGAATTAGCCTTTGAAACACGAACACGCGTAATGGTAAGAGAGTAGATAGATATCTGTGGTATACGTTATTAAAATTTTATACTTCTTCGTCATTACCCTTATCACGAACGCGCGTTTATTTCTTTTTTGGTCTCTTTCGGCGTAGTACGCACACTATGTTAAAATTCCATCGAAAGAACAGACGATAACGGTTGTCGCGCGCGTCTATCCATCGTTCCTTTCTTTTTTCTTTCCTTTCATATGTCTATACATGTTACTTTTATATCCAAGAGATTCACACCGAAGCGCATTGTCGCCGTCATCGTCATCGTCGCGGGAACGACCGTGAATTTATGAATTATTACCGACTGTTCTATCGCGTCGAAAGTATCACGTGTCTCTTTTCCGTTATTCGTTCAATGTCTTTTCTTTCTTTTTTCCCCCTTACCTTTAATCACGCGTCGATCCGTATAATCGATAGCGTCAGTACGGTATCGCCGATCGGTTTCGCGAGTTCGATAGAAAAAAAACAAGGAGAGGGGAAACTTTTCGCTCACGCAATTTATTACTCGCTTGCTTTCGATGCAAATCAGAGTGGGGAAAAAAACAAAGAGAGAGAGAGAGAGAGAGAGAGAGAGAGATGTAGTTTTTCTTACCTGCTACCTTCTTCACCACCACCGGTTCCGCCTTGATACCATCAGCTGTCACGTTGAGATTTTTTTCACCACATTTTTCCATGTTCTCGAACTCCAACGCATAATTGTCATTACCGTTAGGCGTCACCGTGACTCGCGGGATCACGAAAGCTTTATCCATGATCTTGTTTCCGATTATATCGGTAGCTTTGCCTTCATTGCAGTCTACCGAATCGTTCGGTCTGTAATCCGGGATGTTCAGCAAAGATGAATCAGTCCCCGAGACCGGCAAACCGACCATGCCTGTATATATATATATATATAATATTTATTTGATATTTTTATATTTTTCTTTTTTCTTCTTCCTTTACATAGAGATCATTAACACGTACCGTATTCGGTGCTGACGTACGGTCCGACAATGCCTCTTTCCAAAGTCACGAATACCAGGATCAACCTGGGACAATTTTACGTCGGCTCTGCCCAGTTCCGTCAGCCTTAATCTAGAGTATCTAACGACGTAAGAAGAAGAAAAAGATATGTATAGGAATATATCTCAATCGCATCTCCCGAAAGATAAAGCTTAACTATTCGCGTAAACTTTCGTGACGAAATCGATCGGTCAGCGATATTTCGAAATTGCTTTCATAGAATTGTGTAAAAATCATGTGATGATAATCAAACACGATGAGTATCGGTGATTGTGATATTAACTCGAGGCTTGTGTTTCCTTCTCTCGAGATAATTTTATTTCTCATTTATTTATATTAATTATGACGATAGGGAAGTAATAGGACGGACTATTTTCATAACCAACTATTACCGTCACCGTTTATCGCGCGTTCGAAGCTGATTATTATTTAAGATAGATGTGAAGTGGTGCTTCGGTAATTGATAGCGATAAGCATGCTTGTTCATTTTTCTCTCTTCCTTCCCTTCCTCTTTTCTTTTTTTTTCTTTTTCTTTCTTTTCCTTCGCTCGATTTCGATGTCGTTGCACCGTCGACGTTGCATCCATGACGATACCGCGAGACTCCGCGAAATATTATCCGACGGATCAGCAAATCGTCCCATCGCGACACGAGGAACTAAGTTCTCGCGTTACCGTTAATCTCGCTCCACGTGGTACCTTTTTCTAGTGGTTGGCTCGTGCGCGTGTCCGCGAAAAAGAAGAAGAAGAAGAAGAAAGAGAGAGAGAGAGAGAGAGAGAGAGAAAACGCGAGTACTCGGTGCATTTACCTACGAGGATCTTTCTTATTATATCTTTTTAGTAATGAAAATACTTTCACTTTGAAACGCGTCTCTATTATGCTAAGCTTTGATCGAGTAACTAGTTTCTTCGGGATCATTAAAAAAAGTAATTTCGTCAATGTCAAGTGCAGGGATTAGATAAGCGACGTATTGCTACCACCACTTTTACGCGGCTTTTTACGATCACGTAATAATCATGGTTCAAGGCGCGCCACGCATTGTCCACCACACCGAACGCGTTTTCGGATACATTCAATTGCGGTCGCTATCGCGATCGGGTATAAAAATAAAAATAAAATATAAAGTGGAACGAGATCTCAAGATGATTTCGATACAGTGGAAAAAAATTCGTCGAGTTAACATCTAGTTTCACGGTTCTAAGATATTTTGTGATTTAAGTCATCGATAATAAAGCTATCGATACCTTTTTATTTCGTGAGAATCACGGAGTCGATAACACGACTACGATATCGAGCTATGGAATTCGCGATGGTCGCTCCGATAATTTTGAGGAATACCCCGTGTTCATCCTTCCTCCCCCCGCCCCTCGTTTCACGTGGAAACTATTATTTACTTGAACTTTACTTACGTAGCAATTACATATCGTTGAATTAGCGCCAGCGTGTCGATCTTCCTCGGTGGGACGTCTATCGTGGCTCGGTGACGATCAACGATGATCTCAACGAGCTTCGAAGGATCACTCGAAGTTTGGAAAAATTTGGAGAATTTCTTCTCTGCCAATTTCTTCGGAAAAATCGATCGACGATCGATAAAAGCGGTTCCTGTTTCGATTTCCCGAAAGATCCACGAATTTTCCAGCTTTGGATAGGTTCTATCGCTCGTTAGCGAAACGACAACGACGATGACGACGACGATGATCGTTGGAGCCGAGCCGAGTCGTGAACCGTTTGCCACACGCGGTCGTGCTTGACTGATAAACGAACTCTTAAGCTCGGCCCTCGTCGCCGCTAGTCAACGCGACGGATCAAACGTCTGTCGTCTCTCGGACGCACGCACGTGCGCTATCTTGACCGTTCACGACGATGCCGGTTACGTTCCAGTGGTAGTAGCTGTGGTCGTGGTGGTGGTGGTGGTTTTCTTGCTATAGCCGATGGAGATGATCGTGGTGGGAGATCGACATAGATCACCGTTCGATCTCTATGAAACGAGCGTACGCGATATTGGCGCCAGGCATTTTTCTTACGAATCGAATTACCCCCACCGATTTTCCCTCGTTCTCTTCCTCTCGTCATCGTAGTCATTGTCATCGTCATTCTTCGAGTTCCCTCCCCACCAACAGCAACGAACACACATCGCGCTCTCTCGCATTGACCCGTACTATTCCGCGTTCCGGGTCAAACGATAGACTCCGTTTCTTTTTTTCTCACCGTCCCTTCCTCCTTTCGAACGTCGGTAAACTCCCGATGGAATCTTTTAAACGTTTCTCGAAATGATACCGTCAACGTGGTCTCTAATTCATAGATCGCGATGATCTATGTACGTCGAGAAAGAAGTTATTTTCGGATTTAAAGTCGTTCGGGGAAAATTCGTAGGCAACGTATCGTGACACCGTACTTTTATTAACTTTATGTTTCTATCTTGGTAATTATCGCGAGTATTAATTAATGAGTCATGCAATTAATATTCGATACAAGTACACACGCTTGTATCTGTAAGGGATTCCCCGTTTGAAAAAAAAAAAAATGAGACTAAGTATTTCTGGCATCTACGTGCGATCGTTTCGAGTACCTACCTCTTATCGTAGTTTCATAATAAAGTCTCGATAGGTATAGGAATTGGATAGCGAAATAGATTAATCGCGATTTTCACTATCCTCTTCATTCGTCCTTCTCTAAACATCGCGTTCGCGTGACTGTGACACGTGCCGGAGCTTACACGTGCGTCTTTCGAGTTATCGAGTAGGCAGATCAAAATTTCTATCGAAACGATCGATCTATCGGTGATTCGAAACCAAGTTTGCCTTTCTATATTTTTTTGTCTATTCTTTAGAACGAGGAAACATCAGTAGCGGTCATTAGAAAAGAATAGGAATGACTTCCGGCTAGCGGACGTCACTCGGGATTTCTTTTGAAAGTCGAACCAGCAACGAGGAAAAAAATGGTATCTCGAATCGATTGATATATCGATACTCGCGGCTACGTATTCTAAGTTTAGAATACGTGCGACTAATACTTATGTACGTTCAAAGCTTATCGTTACATAAATATCCTTCGTGCTTCGTACTGTTTACCACGAGAGCGTCATACATCGAACCGATCGTTGTCTGATCGGCATTCCGTGCACGTAAACGTACGAAGGAACGTTGGGATTTACACGTCCATCGTGACGTAGTCAGCGTTAATGGGGAAAAAGAGATAAGGTAATCCCGATTAAAGAAGCGTACACCTGATTTCACGTGCATTCCAAATGATTTTTTTTTTCGATCGTGAAATCACCTGGAGGTCATAGCAGGTACCGAATATATTTCGATGAATAAATTTGCCCGTTGTCTCTAGATCATCGGTAAGTATAAAAAATCCTAATTGATAGACTCTTGTAAAGTTAATGTATGCTAATAATTATATTACACTTGTGATTTTTATTAATTATCGAATAGCATCCGTCGAGAGCACGAGCCGAGAGCGCAGCATCCGCATGAAATGCAGCAACATTTGTTTATATTACTAAAGAAGCTTTTAAGACCGTCGCGATAAGGATCACTAATTGCTTTCGTCGCAAACTTCGTAATAAACATTTCTAATCCAGGTATTTTACGGAACCGAATGCGAGTCGATTATCTCTGATAAGAGCGAATCAGTTGACGTTCTCGTCGTCGTCTGCCGTTCTTCACCCCGGTTCTATTTTTCTCTCCTCTCTCTCTCTCTCTCTCTCTCTCTATCTATCTGTCTATCTATCTCTCACTTCTACTTCTCCTCCTTTCACAGTAACGTTTCACTCTTTCGACGACGGTGCTACGCAATTACGAATCTTTCCAAAGTTTTACGGATGCTTTTACAACTCGTTATGACTTTCAACATGTCGCTTTATATTACTCCTTAATTATACCCGAGAGACACAAAATGTTCCTTTTCAACTTGGAATCGTTTTAAGTCATTCGAATAAATAGACCCTTGTTAAATAGATGCGTTCTAGGTACACGCGAGCACGATGATTAGGTATACTAGAATCGAACGTAAAGCGAAGGTTACCGCTCGAGCGAGGACTTGTTGATTGTATACTTACTTGTACTTTTGAAAATACGTGGATCAGTGCCGAGCATTCGTCGATCTTCCCCGGGAATAACCTATGCGATTATTTCACGATTATTATACTTTAATTGCCATGATTATCCGTAATTTCACCATTATGCTTATGCATACTTTTTTTCCCACTATTTCGGATTTCTTAATTTTCCTCTTCTTCACGTATATTTATTTATATCTCAAAGACATAGACAACTAAATAAAAAGATCGTATATTTCGTTAGTAACAATCAAGAAGAATTAATATCACGTAGGTAATCGTTCGAACTTCCGACGAGTAAGAGATTAAATCGTGATCTATATCTGGTCACTATCGTCATTCGATAATTAATCACTTATTAATATCGAGCCTAATCTGTCGCGAAGTTCACTCGTGGCCCGGTGCCTTCTTGAACAAGTTTTGACTTTAATCTCCTTAATTAATCTATCGACTCACGAGTGCTTTCCGCCGAACTCGATAAAAATTTGATTGTGAGGAAACGCAATTACATCAATGGTCGTAGCTTTTTAAATTTGGACAAAGTTTTGCTAGATGCAAATGATTTTGAGGAAAAGACTACGTCTATTTTCTAGAAGGAAAAAAAGCGAATCGCGGTAATCGTTCCGAGAAATTATATGTGCGTAATTATCTTCGTACAGGATTCTTGCCAATAAAATGACAATGATTCGAAATACCATTGTCTCGGAATAGCAACGAATGTTGCAAAAAGTTTCCAAGTGTTTTCTATAAAATTAATTGAACTTTGCGTTCGCATAGCGATATTTAAAATTTTCTTTAGCATTGTTAGGAATTCCAGGAAATCTCGAAGCTAGTTTTACGTTTATCGCCACGATAACAAACGATAATAATTATTATTTTGCGAGGAAGGTTTAAACGACAGGAATCCTTTTCTACCCCCCATTTCTTATCCCTGGCAGTATTTGTTTAACAAAAGCCGACCGATTCTCGTGTCATCCCTCGCCGAGAGAAAGACAGAAAAAGAGAGTTCTTTAATAACAAAAAAAAAAATCCATCGCCTTCGAGAGACCGTATATCGCGAAATTATTTTAATCGTGACGTAACCAAGGCAAACGATCGATCGCGTAAACTCATTGGCGTTTATCATGTTGATTTCTCACCTGTCTTTTATCATCGTTCTTTTATCATCAATGTATGTAGGTATGTACTCTCTCTCCCAAAACTTCGTTCCTCTCGATAAAAAATGGGTCGTATCGGCGATGAAGAACGCGCACTATCATCTAGGTTAACCCGCGTATTTGCAGTACAGTCAACAACGGATGCGAAAACGTTGACAACATGCATACGTTAGATTACGATAGAGCTCGAATGGCTTTTAAAAAAGGCGACAAATTTTATAATGTGTTTTGAATAAGGACAGGGATAAAAAGGGAATAATAACACCACGTTTTTAATGGTTATTAGACTATATTTTTTTTTTGGACGAGTCCAACTATCCTTGGCTAACAAATAATATTTACGAACAATCAATCTCTATGCACTTACAATTTAATTTTGATTTTGAATATTTTGATTTTCGATTCCTCCTCCTAATCTTTCTCCACCTTCTCCTTCTCCTCTTTATTCTCTTTCATTCTTCTCCCTTTCGTCGTTCATCTTTTGTACCCTCGATCGCGTTTAAAAAAACAACCTTTTTTTATGCTAAATGAAAACGAATTACGAAAGATGGTAATAGCGAGCTATGAAAAATACGATTGCTCCGCGGAAACAATCGATTTCAGTCTCGAGAGGGTCTACGGTTCTCAAAAATTCCTCTTACAAAAAGATAAAAATATGTTTTGACACCGAAGTACAGTACTTAGTTCGACATCCGTGTCACGGCCGATTTATGCAAAAAAAGAGGAAAATGTCTTTTAGCGGGTTGTTAAAAAATTTTTTACGAGATTGATGATTAGATGATATTTTTTTTTTACAGAAATCGGCCGGAGAAGATGCACGCGCGCGACGCCCGCCATTTCTCTTTACTACATACGGTCGATCGTACACACGTAAATATCAATCTCAGTTCTTCATATATCTCTTTCACAGATATAGATACATAATAATAATTAATAATTAATAAATAAATAAATAATGATAATTCGTAATATCAGATAAATCTTATTAAATTTCTCGCATATAACTATATCGCATTTAATCTTCTTCGATAATACCAAAAAAAGAAACGTAAACGCTATAATATGCGGATACGGTAAAATATTGTAATTTCTATCGCATAAATACTTATAAATATATGTATTCAGATGAAAGCATTACATTAGGAACATTCGGTTTACTGCGTGCTAAATATTAAAATTACTATCGGTCCTTAAGATTAGGATTAATGTTAGAAACGATCGATACTCGGCTTATTTTGCATTTTTTTTCGTTTTCTGGCAGAATTTTAAGAAGGATCTTTCCTCTCGTTCAAACATGTCAAAAATAACGTCGTGTTTTTCTTCTTCTTCGAAAGTTTCCATCGAGTACAATATTATTTCAATATGTATAATAATAATCATTGAAAAATTATGTTTGATTTCCTGCGGTGTTCAATTTTTTTCTTTTTCTTCTTTCTCTTCTTCTTCTTCTTTATATATATATACAACACCTTATACGCACTTTACATAAATATATGTATATATATAGTAATGTACTCAGTAATTCGTTATCGACATAGTGGCTGTCAGTTGTACTTCTCGTTTAGCAGATACGTTTAATTATTCTATTATATCATTATCAACTAGGAAAGAAGTAACTACAGGACCCTGAATTTTGGTACTTACCGATCGTAGTTTTAGTTTCTTTTTAATTATTTTTTTTTTAATAATAAATACTTATCGCATTGGCTATGTTTCCATCGGACCGCACCTTTTTCTTTTTAAAGACTAATTTTGATTTTTCCTCAATATATATAATATTTCTATATATATGTATATTTGTATATATATATATATATATAAATTTATACGTCACGTATTACGTATATCCTTATAAATATTTTATCTTGTCGTCGTCGTCGCCGTCGTCGTCGTCGTCGTCGTCGTCGTCGTAGTCGTAGTCGTCGTCGGTGGCTCGAACGTGACGCTCATGCGCTGTTCATACGATAAACGTACACACACACGTACGGAATATACAGATGTATATATATATATATATATATGTATAATTTGAATGCGTGTACACGTTAAATAGGATACACTTGGTCCAGTTCATTTTAGAGCCATTCTTCTTCTCTATTTCTCTCTCTCTCTCTTTCTCTTTCTATCTTTCTTTATTAATAGATATACATTCCCCCTGATTAACGAAGGTCGGTAAAGCTTCAACTAAGGAACTCTAGCATTTACGGCTTAATAGGAACTTAATGAAATCGCGATGCGACATCGATTTGTGCGCATTTACGACTTTCGTGACGAACGTCCGCGGCTTTAAAAAAACAAAACCATCGATCGAAATTGGTTCTTTTTCTTCTTCTTGTTCTTTTTCCTCCTCTTATTCATTTTCCTGTACGTAGCTAGCTCGGCCAACAATTTTAGCTAGTCGCTCGTTATTGTCATATGTTCGTACGTACAGAGGACAAATATACGGATATACGCGCACGGGGAGAGAGGGAGAGCGTGGGCTTTTACGTAAGCGCGTGAGACGTTAGAAAACTTGGATGTTGCATCGTTTTAACGTTAACTACATATTCCTTAAGCGGAGAGCTACAACGAAACGAAGCACAAAGGAATCATTATCGTTGATAACAACGCAGTACCGCACTTTATCTCGTCACTTCGACTTTTCCATTAATTTGCGAGCGTTCAGGTTGTATGACGTAAAATTTTACGAGGGACGTTAAATGAATAAATAAAAAAGAAACACGTAGGTAACGTTACGTCCGTCCGGCAATTCGTTTTCAAGACTTCCTGTATATTTTTTTCCGATTTTACCTAATTCTTCCTCTCTCTATCCGAAGGAACAATCGTACCTACAATGGCCGCGAGAAAGAGCAGCCAGGATAAATAACGTTGTAAACACGGGCACTGGACTAGAACTCGCGAGGTGTCCGCGATAACAAAAAGCGAGGTGGAGGGAGGAGGGTGATAGAAAAAGTGGAAAAGAAAGGAAAATAGGGAAAGAAAGGAAGCAAAGGGGTGGCTCGAGTAATCCGTTCTCCCTTCTCTTCCAGATCTCACGTATGACACAATGCCGATGGTAATTCCCTGCGTTTTTCCTCGGCTCAACCCTAATTTCACGATTTCACCGACGTTTTACAAACTTTTTTTTTTCTTCGGCTGTCAACGATATCCAAGTCGGACTGACGACCGGCCGCACGCGTTAGCTCTCTCTCTCTCTCTCTCTCTCTCTCTCTCTCTCTCTCTTTTTCTCTCTTTCTATTTCCCATCTGTCGTCTCGTGTCCGAGGGGTGGCTTAGGTGGCAGGAAGAAGGGGTGGGGGGCGAGGGCACAATACTCTAAGCCGGCCGACGTGAATTCGAAAGGGGGGAAAACCTCGGTGAAATCTTATAAAAGATTTCCAAAATATTGTGTAAATCGGTGCGTGCGTGCGCGCGAGCTCGACTGTGTACAGGCTAGTGGGGTGCGCCAGCTGAAAAGTTTTTGGGGTGAAACTCGTCGAAACGAGCCGAAAGGATCGCCGGGTGCGATTCTGCGCGCGCGGAATTCACGCGTGCTAAATAAATAAAGGGTTGCTCCGCCTCTTAGATCCTCTTTTTCAAAGAATCGAAAAAGCACGAAAAACCGACCTGTGGAGGGTGGCTTCTGTGTGTCTGTATGGGTGTATTTGTTGCCCGTTGAACTTATATACGTTTTCACCCTTTCCTTTCTCGTTCTTCATCCCTTTCTCTCGCTTTTTTGCTCGTTTCCAGAAACGCGGATTTTTCACCCCTTCGTTCGACTGTAAAAATTCGCGCTCCGTTTTTCACGTCGTGCTGGAAAACACGAGAAAGGGTTCTGATTCGTTTTCATCCCTTTCTTCCTTTTTTTTTTAGATCGAAAGAACGGTGTTTTTTTTTGGTTGCTCTCCTTTCTTTCTCCCAGTACGATCTTCTCAATAAATCATCGAACAGACGATTGTAAAAGGTGCGTGCGCACGGAAATGCGTTTATCGCGCGGTCTCCCGACCCTATCGATCGACTGATCGATCAATTGTACCGCGCGTATTATATCTCTTTCGTCACGAATGGATGTTTCCTTTAAATTAAAAACAGACGCGTGCGCGCACATGCCGAAGTCGTTACGTAATCTTTATCGTACCGATGACCCTCGCGATAGAATCAATATGTGTTAAATTGAAAGACTCGACGGAATTTTTCATCGTCGACGGAAGTTACAGGTGGCGAGGTGGAGGAAGAGGAACATCGGAGAAAATTCGTACGATTTATATTATCTCTTCTCTTTCTCTCTCTTTGTTTTTTCTTTATTCTTTATCTTTCGATTTAGACGTCATCGGTCGTAGCAAAACAAACGAGTTCTCCTTTCTCTCCACGAGAGAGTTTCTACCACAGCTATCGAAGTTATTACGGGGAGCGCGATGAAATTTCCAAGTTGTACCAAGACGATGAGTTGGAAAGGGGCAGGCGAGGTGGCGGCGGCGGTGGTGGTTGTGGTCGTTGTGGACGAGAAGTGGGAGGTGGTGGAAGAAAAACGAAGAAAAAGAGAACGCGGTAGGAATGGTCTGCCGAGAGGGGAGAGGCTTTGATAATTGCAATCCACTTCCTTGTAAGGAGGAGGAGGCGGAGGGGTGGGGAGGGTATAAGCAGTCCCGTGTTCGTGGGGTGGTTGATGAGTAGGGGAAACAGGGTGGACCGGGAAATAGGGAGGGGTGTCCCTTCGGTTCGATACCTTTCTTAAATTTACCAGGAACTTGGAAGTCGAGCCTCCGAGTCCGGTTCTTTCTTTCTTTCTCTTTCTCTCTAAATAAATGACGAAGGAAACAAAAGGAACGGCCGCGCGATTATGTCGAAACCATGGGAGGAGAAAAAGTCGATAGAAGTGCAAGATTATGCGATACCATCGATGAACATTTATTCAATTTTTTTTTCCTCTTCTTTCTTTGCACCAGATTCATTTTACTCGAGAATATTAAAATTCTTCTTCTTCTTCTTTTTCTTCTCTTCTCAGTGAATATATCCAGATTTCTTAACTCGTTTAGCTTTTATCTCCTAGGAGTTAGGGAGAGAGAGGGAGAGCAAGGCGATTGTATTTTTCATATCAGCCAAAGAGAACTTTCGGCCGAGGGAAGTCGAGTTTTTCCGCACGAATATCTTCGATAGAATCCTTAATGAAAAATTGCTGGTCTTTTGTCCATCGTGAGACTCCGTCTTTCGTCCCCCACCATCATCACCACCCCCAGTCCTCTTCCTACAGCTCGTACACACGTTTCCCCCGTTTTTCGGAGCTCTCTTGGAAACCGCAAGATATTATTGATTTTTATACATATCCTCTCTCTCTCTCTCTCTCTCTCTCTCTCTCTCTCTTATTCTCTCTCGACGGGTTGTGGGTGGACGTTCAGTTTTTCGGTGTGTCCGTGCGTTCGTGTGTTTGCGTATCGGAGTGGTAGGGGGGCTAGCTGTGTCATTTACTCATTGGTCGTTGGTTCGAGAAGGACGTGGAATCGTTGCCTTCCGCCTTCCCTTTTCAAACCAACGACCCCGACTACTTCGGCCATCAAGCAAAAGGAAAACTTCGATATAGCGCAAGCGCTTTACGGTTCCTGCGAATATACGCCTCCGCCACCCTCTCTCCTTTCCTCCCCCTCTGCCATCTCTACCATTCTCACTCTCACTTTCTCTCCTCCTCAAAATTCTATCCTCCATCCTCCCTTTTTTCTTTGCCTTCTCTACCTTCTTTCGTCCTCACCCCCCCAAAGATTTTCCCTTTTTTCTACCTCCTCCTCCTCCTCCTTTTTCTTCTCCCCTCTTAAACGAAAAACGCCCTTTCTCTTTTTCTTTCACCGGCAGGTCCCTCTCGTCGCCGTTAGATCGTACTTACTTCCAAAATTTCATTTCGTCTAACGTCCCGGCGACTTCGTTAACGCGAGTTACTTCGATATGCTGCTTTTACTCTCTTGGAGGATATCAATGTGGACCTTGAATAAGGGCAGAATTTGCATGGTAATATTACGCGCGATCGCTTCGAGCCGCGTAAGTTGAAACGCGATTAGGTGTTAGTTACGTTCCGAGTATCCTCGCGAATTCCAATTAACGTCGCGGAACTTTACTGTACACTCGTTTGTACTCAGCCACGTACGTACGTCGTTAAAAGCGAGGGAAGAAAAATTAAAGCGACGCCGGTTGGGCGGTGGGGGGTGGGAGTCGAGAGGGTGAGCATCGTCGATTTGTCGAATCTCATTTGTCAACGTGGTTGTACCTATTTGTAGAAAGAGGACCCTACGAGCGACACCCTTTTTAAAAAAGTGAAACCGATCGGTTTCAAAACGAATTCAATCGTGTAACGCGATATCTCGAAACTTTTCGTAGGGGCAACCGAAAAAAAGCGTTTGGATAGTGCGTGTACATAATTAGAATTAGAGAGAGGTAAATAGGTTAAGCGGAACAAAAAAAGCGTGAAAAGTAAAGCAAAGAGATCAATTTTTATTATTTTGACGACCAGCTTCACAGTGCGTGCATATAAATAAATAATAAAGGAGAAAGCAGGACGTTAAAAAACAAAACGTGATATTTACAAAAAAAGAAACGAAGAGAAATGATCGTGCAAGGGAAATCATTGTTTGCTTAAAAACTAAATAAAATCGTTTTACAAGTAAGCGGAAATAAATCGGTAACGTGACTATATCCCTGGACTAGATCAGGCGTTGGAATTGTAAATCGTCTCCAAAATGACTAGATGGTCTAATCGAATTACCTAATCGCGCGAAATACGTTTTTCTTTTTTTTACACTAAATTAATAACTATAGTAATAATATAATACAGATCGTACATATAATATAACCGTCCCCTCGCGCATTTATCCCTTATACGAAATAGACTTAGACTAGAATCTTTTTAATAATATATATATATATATATATGTATATATATATATATATTATTAATAATAATCGTAGTAAACGTATGTGGACAGACACATGTATGCGTGTGTATGCACGCATACGATATACTACTTAAATATATATATATATATGTGTGTATACATATATCGATGATCAATATATCATTTTCTTCTCTTTTTGATTTACGGATAAAATTTGATTTTGCGCTCAATTACGTTAGTCAAGGCAATGCTAAAAGTATCGGGCGTGGTATAGCCATTTTGGATTTTCCTTTCAGCCGCGTCGCGATCTCGCTCGACCTCGCGTCACCATAAAATTCGCGACGCGTGGAAAATTTATCACAATGCCCACGGTGTATATAAGAGGAACAAAACATTTCGGGAGATCCTTAGAGATGCTGCGTGGAATAAAAACGCAATTGGTTTCTATCGATTGGTGTCGGACGCGCGTTTTCGAGGAGACCACGGCGGGCTTGGGAAGTCACCCGATTTTAATAATAAAATGTCGAGCGTGAGTCGTTGGTGCAATTAAAAGGTACGACCCTCCTCGACAAACGTGCACGGGCCATTAAGTGCACAATACGCATATTTCCATGGGATGCAATTAAGAGGGTGCCCATTTACATGGCCGCCTGCATTTTGCATGTTGTGTATTCTGTAGAGAAAGAGAGAGAGAGAGAGAAGGAAGGAAGTTGGGGCGAGAAAAATGGACAAAAAGCGAGGAGAAGAGACCGGGGTACGGGGGGTAGGGACGTGTCCTTTCCACCACCCCCCTTCCGATCGTTTCTCCTGGACTTTTTCCAGAAAATCCCAGCCAAGGTCGCGACCTTTCCTCTCCGACCTCCCCACGAGGGGTCCAGATGCGAAAACGTATGCATCCACGGCCGAGGCAAATGGGCCCCGGGTACTTTCTCTCTCTCTCTCTCTCTCTCTCTCTTTCTATTCACAATGCCTCTAAAAATTCCATTTTTCTCGACCAAATTTCTCTCTTTCTCTCTCTCTTTTTCTCCCCATCGTTCCTTCGCTCCCTTCTCACCTTATCTCTCTCTTTCTCTCAATGCCTCCGTAATGGCCGATGCTTCTCCTCCCCGTAAAATATGTTAATGCACGCGTGCGCGCATACTAATTCAGACGAATTTTCGGTGAAGCCAGGGAATGGTCTGTTTAATGACGCGGGGCTCGAGTTTCAGCTGCTCTCGATATCTTTATGACTTCTCAGATGAGAGAGTCGGAACATAAATTAGGAGAAATGTATCTTTTTCTCTTTTTTTGTTTAAAAATCGAGTATCGCGTAGAACGTAGAGAAAATATCGACGGACAATGGAGTGACTCTCATTCTCAACGTGGGCGTGCGTCGAGAACGGAAATGCATCGTTGCATGTTTGTTCATCGGGAAAGGGAGGAACGAGAAAGGTAGGAAATGCATAGAGAGACCGAATGCGTGCAAGAGAAACGTATTTCGGGAAGCGAGGTCAGGTTAGAAACGCGGCTGTGTGCCGTGGCCGATTATCGTGTGGTCACTCCGAGAGAACAGCTGTCCTTTCGAGCCTTTCGATCGAACTCACTGCTCGTGTGGCTAGTACGAAGGGAAAAATTGTAAAAAGCCCGGATCTGAAAAACGATGCATCTGCGGCCGGCACGCGGCCGATCCGACACGAATACGTTCTTAATTATTTTACGTTTTTTTTCAGCTTCCTTGAAAATTGAAGCAAGTTAGTGAAAAAAAGAACGGGGATGAAAAATTGATCGGCCGATACGAGGCGATTGGAAAGAGAGAGATCGTCTTTCGTATAGATTATTTTTACAGGGATAATAGTAAGGGGTTGGAGTTACGTCGTGTAGTATATGTATACGGATACTTTTTTTTAAAAATCTTTTCGTTACGTCTGCGCGGCATTAAAAAAATTTTGATTCTCAGTTTCTCAAGCTGCAAGGCACGAGTTTGAAAACAGCTTTCACGGAGGAACTATACGTTTTTTTTTTATTAATTATTATTCTCTCTAACTCTCTCTCTCTTATTTTTTTTCGATTCTTTCTCTAATACCGTGCTAAATTAGAACGGCAAAGATTTGGTATTAAAAGACCAGAGTTCGGATCCTTCGAACTTGTTCTCTCACTAAGCCAAGTGAGTCCAAGAGCGTGGACTTTGATAAACCGTGGCGTACGAAAACTCTAATAGCGCTATATTTATTTAAAAAGTAGTTTTTTTGTTTCTTTACTTTAATTCTATGCGATGCGTTGGCTGTGTATACGATTGTACTTTTTGTTGCGGGGTTATACTGTGTCCGCCCTGAGTTTGGTTGGCCTTCTTTCCTCATTTTGATATCCAGTATTGTGATCGTTCGTTCGTTTTGATCGTACTCGCCCATTGGTTCTATGCTTTGCTTTTGTAACGACGTTACTTTGTTCAAACTTCTCTTTCTCCCTACTTCTTCTTCATTTTTATCTTCGTCATTTTACGAACTCTACTGTGTATATTAATAAATACCTCTAAATCTCTCCCATCTACCGGTCATCTCTGCTTACAGATAAATTTATATATAAAATATTGACTAGGAAACGTCGCAAAAAGAAATACGATAATAACACGTCGATACAATGTTAAATACCGATCGATGTCTACGAACTTCGCCGGTCGTTTTCTACAACTTCTCTCGCGATTTCGTTGACTTAAGTAAGTAGATAAGTAAGTTAAAAAAAAAGGAAAAAAAATATCGGCGCGATAATTATGCGTGAGAAATAAAAGCGTAGACACATCGAAGGATCTAAAAGTATACGTAGCGCGTAACGCTTCTTGTATTTTTTGGAGGCCCGTCGCATTTTAAAATAGGAACTTTTTCTCGATCACCCGTTCGCGCTCTACTTATTTAGTCGGAATTATGTAATATTTACAATATAACAATGTGGCTTTCGCACGCGCGACTCTTAAGAAAGAGGGCCAGGGTAAAAAGTAGAACCTCCGTCTGTTCTTCCCGTCATCTTAACGCGTCGCGATGAAAAACCACTGAATAAGCAAGGCTGATAACTCAACGCGCGTATGGAATAATGCTCGACTAGCTAAGAGATAAGTTAGGTCCGATAAGTCTGACGTAAGATTTCGCGAGATCATTTCTTTTCTTCTTCTTCTTCTTCTTTCTCTCGAGTTCATCTCGCATTACGGATCGTCACGTGAAAATCGAACGAAACGAAAAGGAATGATCAGTCGTAAACGATAAAGCGATTAAAGACGGATATCTATATAAAAACTTCATAAAAGGCAGATCAGCTATTAAAGTATGTAATATAAAAATCTCAACATCTTCGATGTCGTCTTACTTGTTATATAGAATAGGAACCGATACCAACGTGCTTCAGATCGCAGACGCAGAGACGAATCGCATCCTTCCGAGCGTGTAGATTCGTCAAACGGGATTTCAGGCGGGGGTGAGGGTAAAGGATGCCGTCAGTGCACTGCCGATTCGTGATTTAACAGGCAAATAAACGAGAGCCGGCACGAATCGTTTCTCCGAGCTGGACTCATCACCATTTTGCGATGGATCCTGTTCGTCGATCAGGAACGGTTGCATGATGGTCTTTTCTGAACTCGTGCTGGTGTCTTGCGGCATGGCGTAACAAGCAGGTACTTTGTGCCTGTTCGCGACATCTTTCAAAGTTTTGCTCAGCTCGGCTATGACGCTGTCCGTGGGATCACCGATCGCCGTGTGATCCTTTCTCACGTGTTTCTTGATCCTGTTGAGATTCGTCGTCGCGTATCCGCACTGGGCGCATTTGTAAGCACCGTGAGGCGTTACCTGAACGGCATTGTCGTCTTGTTTTTGAGTTTTCATCTGATCGGAGACGTTCTGACTCGTAGGATTAATTTGAACCTTCGCGATCACCGGATGATCTTCTTTTATCTCCTCCGAGCGTGAATCCTTCAAATCGTTGCTCTTTTCCTGATCGATCTTGGGATTGCCGAGTATGGGAGATTGAAATTGCGAGAGCAGAGCCGGGAACTGATGTCTGGCGAGCAGGTGTTGGTGCAGCAGCTCGGGTTGATGGAAACCTTGAGAACAGATCGGACATTGAAGCGTGCCATCGTTCTCGACGCTGTCCTGAGGATTCACGTGAGACCTCTCGTGAAGGAACAAGAAAGGCAAGACAGTCGTCGTGAAATTGCAATAAGAACAACGATAATTCTTCAGCTGTTGATCCTCGGATGGTGAACCAAATAGATTGGACAGCACTTGATTTCCCAAGCCAGCGTAATCCGTGGACTTGGTTTGCTGCTGAGCTGCTTCGAAACCGTTGGGTATCTTCAGGTTCGGACTTGGTTGGGTATTCTTCGAGGAGTTCGAGGATCGACCGGTGGTTCTCGATGTACTTTGATATTGTTGCTCCATTTCGCGCCATTTATCAATACCGGTTTTCCCGTGGTCTCCCAGGAGATGAGCCTTCAGCCACTTGATGCTGCGAAACCTTCGGCTACAGATCGGGCATACTTCGGTGAAGTGCGTGAAATATCGATGACTGAGATCACCAAGTTGTTCAGGTTTTAACGCCGAATCTTCGGAACTCGAGGCGTCGAAAGATTCTTGCTTGGCCGATGAAGAAGTATTTTCATCTACGATACCGTGAGTATTGTGCTTGTGAACTCTGAGGAAATATTTGCTGCAAAGTTCCTTATTACAGATGTTACATATCACACCACCGATTTGTGCACCATTTTCAATCTCGATCCCGTGCATTCTTTGCATATGCGTCTTCATGAAATATTTATTGCACAGCTCCTTGTTGCAAATTTCGCAGTAGCTCGATGTCGGTGTCATGGACGTGATCTTCTTCTCCGATTGAGTTTGATTACCGGAAGTCGTGGAAGTACTCGAACTGGTTATGGAGTTCGAGCTGGTTATAGGAACTTGTGGCACGTTCATGGGGTTCGGCATCGTCGTCTGGTGTTCTTCTACGATATGCTTCTTCAAAGCTTCCTGGCTAACGTAGTCTTTTTCGCAGAGAGTACAGAAAGCCGTGGTGACGTTCGTGGGTGATTTTTCTTGAAGCGGCGATGGCGGATTTTCCGAGATAGCACCGTGCTCCGTGGCCATGTGCATTCGAAGAGCCGATCTCGATTCGCATTCTCTTCCGCAAATGGTACAGCTTTGCGAGCCCTTTCCCACAGCTGATTCCAACCCGTTCAGCTGCAAGATCATCGTCTGGAGTTTCTGAAGATCCTCGGAAATAGAATCGGTGCGTTGATCGGACGTTTCTTGATCGAATTCTTGCTTGGGTGAACTTTGCTCCTCGTTTTCGTGCATTTTGCGACAGTGTGCCTGATAAAGGCCGATCGTTTGGAAACGAAGCCCGCAAGGTTTGCACTCGTACTCCTCGTTGGTACGATCGTTCGATTCCGATCCGTTTCCACTCTCGGTAACGATCAAATTCAACGGGCTAGTTTGTACTTGGTGCCAGGTGACCGCTGCTCCAGGATTGCTCGGTGATTTCTCATTATCCTGGACAACGATACCGTGTCTTTTCATCTTGTGCGTGCGGAGGAAGTACTTGTTGCAATATTCCTTGCAGCAGATCTCACAGAAGGCTTCGGGATTGATGACACCGAGACGACGTAAACGATCGGCGTTAAATCCAGAGTCTCTGGCTTGTTGGATCGATTGAGGTGACAGGTGTCTTGGTGCGGGCATGAACGTGGTATCTTCTTGCTCCATGCCATATTCCTGCTTGAACAGGGTCTCGATACCACCTGGACTACTACGAGGTGTCTCTCTATCATCTTCGCTCTGAGAAGCTGGCAAAGATTGATCGGCCTGCTCCATCGACTCGTTGTGCATCTTTTGCTTGTGCTTCCGCATGGATTCTTCATTTTTGAAGCGCTTTTGACAGACGTCGCAGGCCACGCTCGGCATCGGTGGGGTCGCCGGTGGCTCCAATTTAATCGACGAACCTGGAAATGCTCCACTTGGGAAGATTTGAGGAGGAATGTTGCTATTCTCGGCAGTGTTCGGTCCAGGCGAATCCACGTAAATCCCGTGCTTGTTGGCTTTGTGCGTTTTTAGGAAATACTTGTTGCAAAATTCTTTGTTACAGAGATCGCAGTAGGCCTCCGGGTTGAAAATCCTAACCGGAGCAGGACCGATCGACGGTCTTGGAATATGAGCGGGATCTGCTAATGGAAAAGTAGGTAGTGGTAGGTACTGCGCCAGAGCACCGGGGAAGGCTGATAGGGCTTGCAAGTGATTGCTCATCGCTAGTTGATTCGACGGGCCAGGCCAGGGCTCGTCGTTTTGCGATTGCATCTGCGTCTGCGATTGCACGTTCTGCTGTTGCTGACCTAGCCAGCTCGAGGCGAAATTTTTAACGCTGAGAAGATTCACAGGACTCTCGGATTGATTCGGGGGTTCTAACTTTATCACGGACGACACGGGCGACCTGTTCTGCAGGCTACCGGTGTTCTGATTCGTCGCACCGTGTTCGCTATCTAAATGAACGTTCAGCATCTCTTTACTTTCGAGAAACTGACCGCAGTATTGGCAACGAAACTCGTTGTTAAGGTTCTCGTCTTTGATCGAAGGGTGGTGATGATGATGATGCTGATGATGACTCGGCGATCGCGACGACAGCTTACCTTCGCTGTCCACGTCTTCCTCCTCCTCCTCGTTCGACTCCTCCTGCATGCCGCTCATCAAGGACGATGAAAATCTTACCGGTGTCGTCTGCTTTCGTCTCTTCTTCGGTCCAGCGAAGTCAGCATCTCCGCGAAGACGCTTTCTAGCGTCGCGCTCCTCCGAACTCGAGCCGTCGCTGTCTAGTTCCGTGAGATCCGATATCGTCGTCGTCTCCTGTGCCATCGTCGACGACATGTTGACTCTTCCCGACGAGTTCCCTCTCGTTTCACGTCAGATCTTCTCCCTCTGTCGACAGAGAATCCCATGTAATTTAATCGGCGAAACTTTTGCGAAAAAGTTATACGCCTATCGCGTATAAAATCAATTATTTCTTTCTTCCTCCTTCTTTACGTGTAATATTATTCAGGAGAAACCGTACGAAAGGATCACGCGATTTTGAAACGTACTACAGTTTCTACGAAACGCCGGAGAAATAATCAAAATCGTCGAAGCAATTTTCAATCGATCGTATTACTAGAACTCGAGCGTATCCATCCACGCTGACATTAATTTCGAAAGATATAATGATTTTAGCCGATAGTAGCGAGCAGTAAGAAAGGGCAAGTGGGTGGGGGTAGGACTAACGAGCATTTCGTGCCGGAGGGTGAGAAAGGAAGAAGAAATTTGGCGAAAGAGAGACGCGACAGTACGCCCTCGTGCTCGATGGACATGCGGTTGAAAAAGGGAGACGTTTCGGGGAGCGCACATGACTCATATATACGCCCACCCCATACTTTTGGGGACGAATTCGGAGGATAGTACGAATATGCATTTCAGAAGCGTGGTAATTACTAATTCAGAAACGGCGAGTGGTACTACTCGATGCTTTTGTCTGTCCTATGCCCGAGTACGTTGACCCTTCGAAAGAGAGACGGACAGACGATGGTCTTCTCTTCCATTGTCGTTTGTATTAGAGAAAAAGATAGACATAGCCATAGAATTATACGGGTGACGGCGAGCTATCGGAAACTTTCAGAATAATTGACAACCCCCCGAAACAAAAGAAAATCGAGTTTCTTTTTATCGTTTTACGGAATTCTCGCGAATATACGCGAAACTAGCGAGAAGAAGAAAAAAAGAAAGTGCTCACGACTGTCTGGGAATGCGACAGCTGCGTTATCTCGTTGATCATGCAACCATCGGTAGGTAGTGCAAAAAATTGGCATCGATCTTCTTTAAATTCCTTCGTGCTCGAACTTCGAGGGAAAAATTCTTTGCGATAGAAAAAACTGACGCGACAGTTTCACTTCTTTGTTGTGTCTATCTTTCTCTTTTTTTCTTTCTCCTTCTTCCACTAATTTCTAATGCAGTCTCGAATTTTCGTCGCGTGCGATTCTTACCGAAAAACGAAGCTTATTTCCGCGGCACGTCGAACGCGTATCATAACCGATCGATGAAAGTTGTCATCTTCACTGGGATCACCTTGAACACAAGAACACATCGGCACTCAGACTCGCGCGCACGATCGTTTGGCACGTTGACTCGAGGCCTTCCATGTGTGACACTTGCCGAGGATTCCTTAGCTATCGAGTAGGTATCGCGAAGTGTGGGTTAGGCTTCGAAGGGTCCTTAAACGGGGGGCCGATGAAAGACGCTGGGAAAACGTTATTGGCACGTGGCTTTCGGAGGAAGAAGAAGGGAGGAAACTCGTAGGATCCTCGTAGCTCCTCGAATTTTTTCTTGGGGAGCTAGGTTGAGATAAAATTCGATGGAACTTCGAGGAAAACGGGAATGTCTTTCTTCGGGGATGTCGGGGACAAGAGACGAAAGGAAATCAGGTAGTCGCGTGCCCCATACGTGGCTCTCGCTTCGCTTTAAGTCCCCTCGAATTCTCCCAGGTTACTGTTTGGCATAAAGCGCGTGCCCTATGAAGGGCCCGTCGCGTCGTCCTTGTCCCTTCCACTCTTCGAATCTATCCCCTCCACTGGCACTGTCTGTGTACTCGTGTTTTCCTAAGTTCGTCGGTGTTGGACAATTTCGTCGATCATCCGAATCATTCACGGACCGATCGTCAAGATTCTCGGTAATTTCTAGGATCTAAACTAATTTTCGAATAATTTATACACTTTCGATTTTGTTTCTTTAATAACTTTTCAGATTCTTATCAGCACGTTAATCTTTAAAGATGTAGGGCAAGGTTTAGGGAATTCTCCTAGCTGATAAAAATAAGAAGGAAATGAAAGGCTCGGCGAAGAAAAGATCCCTGACAGATATTATTAGAAATTTGGAGATTCGCGTGCCGTTAGGACGGAAATTGGATTACGCCGAGGGTCGAGTAGAAAGAAAATGGAGGGGAGAATTTCGTTGGTGCGCAAAACCCGCATTTCTACGTAACGTTTGACAGATTTTCCAAAAATACGTATAAATACGCCCGTATGCCGCGGCTAGGCGAGTGTACCTATACATACGTATAGAAATACGTATATTGTGAAAACGCGCAGCACCGTTCGTAGTTGGAATTGGATGAATGATAGAGAAAAGGGAGAAACGAGGGGTTCTGCGTTGTCCTTTCGAAAGGGTGTCGAGAAAAACATGTTATAGGAAAGAAAGAGAGAGAAAACGAGAGAGTGAGAGAGAGAGAGAGAGAAAGAGAGAAATAGAGAAAAAGGAAAAGAAAGAGGAAAAGTACGGAGATCGAAGCTTTATGACAGAGCTTTTCGTATCGTAGAGATACGAAACGTCGTCGGGAACGAGCCTCTTTATTATTCGATTCGCGACCAGTCATCGCGCTCGCGCGCTCATACCACTGCAAATCCATGAGTGGGTGGTAGCGTGCGCCCGTGTAAACACCGTATCGTTTCGACTAATCGCATCGAGCGCGCCGTCAAATAATGCGCGTTACGAGAAATTATTTTCACAGCTGCTTGTCTCTCTCTCTCTCTCTCTCTCTCTGCATCGTAAATGCACTCGCGTGTGTTCGAATGCACCTACGTGCAGCATAAATTGTCCATTTGGAAGAAAGTGTGACTATCGCGTAGAATTTGGACAGGCCTCGTTTCTCACGAGTTTCGTAAACATTTTTGTATTTTATATCTATATATGTTTTTTTAGAGTGTCGATATTTTGGGACGATAGATACAAGACATAAATACAACGAAGCTACCAATTAGTGGAATTCGTGGGACAATTAATTAATGTCCCTCGCTCGAGATATTCCTTCTGAATCGTGAAACGTCTCTTTTTACGAACTCTGTCGAGGATAAATGGCGGGGTCTATAACGTCCTTCGGCAAGTCTCTAAAAAGCTCACAGCACCGCCTCGGAAAAGTCGAAAGGAGAAGCACGGAGAGATTCGTACGAATGTGTGTGCGTCGATGCGTGTGCGTTTCTACGATGAGTACACGCGCGCGCACGTGTTTGTGTGGGAGCGAGTGCGTTTACGTGTGATTTCAGTAGAGGCCTATTGATCGAGCGGCGAACTTCGGTGGTCCGCACACGCGCATAAGTCTTCTCGTAAACAAGACAAATATCATCGCACTAGTCCTGAAAATCCATCCACCCATCCTCCGTTTTTCTCCGAAAATGCCAAACTGAATTTCGTTCGTAGCTTTTTCGACTCGGTTTTCGGCGACGTTTGATTTTTTATTCGCGCAGGGGAAGAAGGACGTTGGGATTTAAGATGAGGGATTCTAAAGAAGCGAGATCGCTAATTATCTTTTCGTTAGCTCGACGGATGGATAAGAAAAAAAAGAGAGAGTGAGGAAAGAAGAAGAAGAAGAAGATTAGAATGTTGAAAAAAAATATATATACGAGGGCAAATATTCGCACGTATATTCTAACGGTAAAGAAGCACTAAACGAGCGATCGTAATTAAGGAGATTTAATTCCGCGAAGAGATGGCACGTGGCCGATAAAAGGGCTTCGCGTCTTATCTGCATTCGCATAGTCGAGTCTAGAATCGTAAGCGGCGTAAAACGTTCTTCTCTCTCTCGTTGGTATGTATACAAGGTGGGGATCGTGGAAGGTCGGATCTGCGCAATGCGTGTCCCCAGATGAACCACGTGGAGTATTCGCATGCAAAAGACGTCGGGAGTACCGGAGTACCGGGCCGCTCGCTCGCTTTTAGTCGGCCCTCAATGGCTAACGGCGCGCTATCGTGGAAGTAAGGGAGTCCTGTTTCTCATCGAAGTCAAAGAAAATGGGAGGACATCGAATTTTCCCGTTTATCGATCGGTTCGAGAGTAAAATTAGTCGGCGGACGCTAAACGATCGTCGTTTTTCACGATGGAGGTCTCGGATCTTACTCGCGCGTAGAATTAACATTTCCTGAGGGTAGAGAGAGGGAAGATGAAGAAGGAAGAGGAATATTTAACAAGGACGGAGGAAAAAGAGAGAACGTCGCGTAACTATCGCGTAACTATCGCGTAACTATCGCGTCTCCGCGAGAAATTAACGTCATTAGCCGGTCGTTAATTTCTCACGTCAGTTATGCGACGTGCGGACCGAGAAGATAACCGGGAGAGTACCGCGGCAGCTGGCTCGTTAATTGCACAGAACATTAAGGCACGACGGAGCTTTCCGGAATGGCTAAACCGTGGAGAAGGTCGTTGATAAAGCGATACTGAGACTCACCGTGATCGCGATCACCAACTCGGACGAGTTCTCCACGTGAATCGGCCCAAGGCAATCGTGGAAGCTACCGGTGGACGCTCGCTCGTCGCTCTTATCCATTTGTCGATCCTTCCGAGATCAAGATCATTCGTCAGAGACGATGAGAGATCGATGATGACGATCGTGAGGGGACGATACGCGCTCGCGTGCTACGGCGAACGACGATAACGCGACACTTTACTTTCACTAGTTCGCACTGAAAGACGAAAGAGAGAATGGGAAACTTGGGAGAGAGTTGCGATGCTGATGGAAAGAGAAACAGAGAGAAAATGAAAGTACAAGAGAAAGAGAGAAAGAGAGAAAGTGTGAGAGAGAAATCGGAGAAGAAGAGAGTAAATTTTCTAAGAACGGGATTACGAGGACGAGGGGGTAAGGGGGAAGGAAAATTTCTCAGGGAGGAAGAACGGACGCCTAAGGCTCGGACTACTTACTATTGTTTTGGCCATCGTGCCACGATGGCGGCCATACTTGATATGAGAAAGTATCCCCCACATTGTCCACGGCCATCCGCTAATTCCCCCATACACCCCCG
>JAIFRP010000007.1:979618-996062 GCA_032403825.1 Odynerus spinipes | reverse complement strand
AGCTCTTTCAAACTCAGGGACGAAACTTTCACTAACCACGCTGATTTTCTAGCCCCGTAATTTTTTTCTTCTCAGAAAAGAACTGAACTCTCATCTTGGTCTTTTTAAGAAATTTTTACCTCGATTTTGACGTCGCTCCGAATATCGTCGATAATTTTGTTAACAAACATTGAAATAT
Organism: Odynerus spinipes; assembly: GCA_032403825.1. Classification (NCBI taxonomy): domain Eukaryota; kingdom Metazoa; phylum Arthropoda; class Insecta; order Hymenoptera; family Vespidae; genus Odynerus; species Odynerus spinipes. The sequence continues at coordinate 995,884 of JAIFRP010000007.1, read as the reverse complement.
TTTTCAATTCGTTTTACAGACTCGGGGCACGGTATAGAGGAATACACAGCCCTGCGAAAGTTCGTCCTTGGTCGAGGCACTTCCTCCTCTTCCTTTTTTCCTCCCCCTCGGAACCCCTCACGCACCTGCACGCGCGCGTTAAAAAGAACGCGCACGTATACACGCGCCTCTAAACTATCACCGTCCTCCGTTGGCGCGAGCCAGCACGAGCCAGTCTTTTACCCCAGTTCACAGTTTCCCCTCTACGCGTATCTCGGCCTCGACAGGATGGAGGGGGGAGGGTGGGAGGAAGGAAGGAAGGAGAGAGAGTGGAAAACGTAGAAAAAGGGAAAAAGAAAGAACGATCGTCCGTTCGAGAGGGAGAGTTTCTTCGAGAGAGAAAAGAGAGAGAGAGAGAGAGAGAGAGAAGGGGAGACGAGCTACGGTGGTGGGATATAGAAAGCGAGAGTGATCAAGGGAGAAAGAGAGATAGAAAATTCGATAGAGAAAAAGAAAGAGACGGAGAGCACACGGGGTGGCACTTTTACTGGTCACTTGGAATTCGGTGCCCCACCACGTGAAATCGAATGACACCCCCCTCCCTCTTCTCTCCTCATCTGGTCCAACATCATCGTATCTTTGTCTCCCTCTCTCATTTTCTACCCTCTCCTATTTCAGGGTCCAACCTACCGACCGCCCTCGCGCTGCAAATTAGTTTAGCCTCACGGACAAGCTCGAGTCGATTCGAGCCTCCTTCTATCCAGGACCTTCCTTCCTTCCTTCCTTTCTTCCTTCCTTCCTTTTTTTACGGGAAATGACACGCAGAATTTTAGAGGAGAGAAAAAAGAAGAGGAACGACTAAAACGATCAAAAATTGTTGTCCACTTCCTCCACCCCTCTCCCTAACCTCCCCGCCCCGCCGTCAGTTTCTCTATCCGTTCTTTCCTCTTTCTAGCTATCCTTTTTCCACAGCTGAGAGGTGCATAATTTAAAGGACAAATTGGGACGGCTAGGGCAGAAACGGTCGGACGTGTAAGCGTACCTGGGGCGTTCCGCTTCGCGGGCACGCACTTGTCACGCGATTCTATGCAGTATTGATAATGATAATGAAAGCAGCGGTCTGCATCGGCTGCCGTTCGTAAATTAATGGCATTACCAGGAGCAGCCGCGGTTGAAGCAGCGCTGTGTGGCCACTGGTAAGGCCGCATGACGGATAATTTCGAGCTGCGCCGGTGCCCTCGAATTGATGCCCTTCGTTTCTTTCTTTCCTTCCTTCCTTCTCTCCCTGGTGCACGCTTTCCCATACAGTTCAGAGAATTCATAGAGTTCATAGACCATAGTTCTTCGATCGCTTATTTGCATTCGACTCGATCATTCCGTGAATGAAAAAATCATTTTATCGCGAGTCCAGTCGAATTTCGAGGCCTTCTTCGAACCGTCAGGTTTTCTTAGCCATAGGTAGGTACCCTACGGAGGGGTAGCGACCCTCTTGCGTCTTTTTTTTCGTTTCCTCTCTCTCTCTCTCTCTCTCTCTCTCTCCCTCGGTTCTTCCTTCTCTCCTTTTCTGCGGACGAGTCAGCGATAAAAAAGCACACGAGTGGCCATGTCGCACGACCACGTGCCACGTGCACGATCTCGTCGACTCTGTCGTCTATTTGAATAGTAGCCTTACCTTCTTTTTTATACGCATAGGTATATATCGTGGAACCATCCCTCCGTTAGAAAAGCTTCGCTATTCTTTGCACGGATCGACGGATACGAGTTTTTGCGTGCCAGGGATTATCAGGTCTACTCGACTTTGAAAACTAATTGCCTCCATGATAAAAAGTAGCACCGCCGATCGAAATTATCGATTTTCTTTTTCAACTTTCCCAAACGCGCCGTCGATTTTTTACGATATCGGTCCATTTCGCGTTAATAATTTTGCTCGAGCTTATTTCGTTGGCCTTGTATCACTAGCGTAGCGTGAAATTGAGAAGGCTCGCCGCGAAAAAGCAGATGCGGCCAAGAGTGTCCACCGTGCAAGAGAGCGAGGCAGCCGGTCTGGCCGCACGGCAAAATTTCGGAAAAAAGGCCAGAAAAAGTTCTTTTTCTCCCGGTCGCCCGTAATAAAAGGCAAACGTTCGGTAACGTGAAATATAATCGGCGAAGCGTCCCAGATCAATTCGGTATTATTAGCTCGAGCCAGAAGAGGGTCGCCTATTACCGGACAGCTGGACAATGGTCGCCGCTCCTGTCGCCGATTTTAATCCAGTATTCGATTCTTTACCTTTTTTTTTCACTCGTCCTTTTTTGAGTTTTTTTAGGAATACGATCCTGGCCTGGCTGATTCATGATACACGTCTACTTATCTTTTTGGTACTATCAATAAAAAATGTGTCAATGAAGAATTAGATCGGTCGATGAAAAAATTAATTTACTATTATATTTTTAGCGATCGTTGTACCGTAGTTTATTTAAACAAAAATTGTTTAATCTATGAAAGGGGTAGAAGCAAGAATAGATCCATTCATCGGCGCAAGGTAAATGTTAGGAGATCCCTGCCTTATCAACGGTTCACAAACTTATTTTCCATTCATTGATTTCGTTTCTAACGACTTATTTTGAACGTATACCATGGAATTTGGAACAGTTAGGTAACTCCGTATTTTTCTTCGCAGCGTGACCTACCTTGAGGTTGTTATTTTTTAAAATTCCATTCGAGCATGACCTGCATCGGATAGCAGTGATCCACTTATTTGATTTACGCTCTAATCAGTTTGCACGCACAATATTTGTACGGTCTCGGAATCGTGATTTTATCTTATCGTTAGTAAAGATACGGTTCAAAGTGTAGGCATAGTAGGAAACTACGTTTGGTATTCTGCTTCAACGTCCACTGGTAAGCTCGTATCTAAGCGAGGGTAGGGATTAGAAACGCCCTCTGGTAGTATAGAGAAATACACGGGGAAGAAAAAATAGGAATTTTGAAAAGTGTCCGGTCGATAAATTTCCCTCGGACATTGCGGAGGGAAATTCAAAAAGTTTCTAATCTATGCAATAAACTACAAATTATGTAGATCCATATTTTTAAAATCAAGAATAAAGATTTGATAGAAAAAAAATACCATAAATAGGTCACAGACAAAAAATGTGTTCTTATGGGACACGTTAAACAAAAAAACAGTTATGCACACCATGTTTAATTCGCAAGGTATCAAGACGGTACAAAAGCGTTACTTGATCCAGTTACTCGCGGTATTCCTTGAATGGTCAAGGGGTTAGGATCGTCACTCGTAGATAGGGCAACCCAGGAGGAAACACCCTTTGTACGAGGAGGAGCGAGACGAGGAGGAAAAAATGCTCGAGCTCGCTTTCATGGGCGAGCGCTAAAATATTCATTGTCTGAAAATGGGCGTTTGTTAGAGTGTGTAAAGGCGAGCCGGTCGCTCGAGAGAGTGCCGAGAGGAGAGAAGAGAAAAAGAGAAGAAGAGAGGAGAGGAGAGGAGAGGAGAGTAAGATACGCGTCGAACACGCTCTAGAGGTGTTCTATTATATCCCAAGGCACGAATCCGCTCGAGACTCGCTCTAGGGTTCGCACACCCCGCTGTAGAAATTCAATATCTTGTTACGTTGAAACGTAATGGTCCTTCTTTTTGATCGGTCGATGCCACGTGCGTGAACCACCTAACGATTTTTTGCCCCTTTTCTTTTTTTCTTCAAGACCACCACCCTTTCCGTGCACCCGTCGTTCACCATACTCGTTCAGGGTTATTTCCTCTCCCAGCTTCTTTTTTCCTTCCCCCACTCCGCTCAGACCTCTTCCCCCACCCAACGATACGAGCTTCCATAATAATAAAGTCATTAAGATCCTCTCGGTCCACGCTCGAGGAACCACTTGACGAGCTACCAGGCTAAAGATTTGATAAGATCGATCGAGTGAGAAGTCGCTCTCTATCTCTCTCTTACTCTCTAACTCTCCTACTCTATCTTTTCTGGTCGAATCACGATCCACCGTTTCTTTTCCATTACCGTGATACTCACCGGTTGTCTGTTTTCGCGGTGTATTCCGGGCGGTTCTTTAATCTCGCGATCGAAAATCACGCGCGCGCTTTGAAACGTAGCGTGCGGGGGACGGGAGTACGAGGAAACTCGATGAGTGAGAAAAAGTGGAGGGAAAGAGAGGTAGCTGCGTTCCATAGGCGCTTGCTTGCTTTCCACGAAATTGACGTTGATTAAAGAATGCATTACGCCGCGTTATGGACGCGTCGTGGAAGTATTTTTTCCGAGTACGTTGCTACCAGCAGCGCGCGAGCGTAATCGAGCGGGCGGGTTTGAAAATTTCAAGGCTCGAGGAAGAATATATAGATGCGTGTAGCCGACGTGGAGAACGAGACCTCCTCCTCGTCGTTGTCGTCGTTGTCGTCGTTGTCGTCGTCGTCGTCGTCGTCGTCGTCATCGTCGGGGTTGGTTTCTCGGCGCAAACGCCCGGAGGGCTAAGCGCGCGAGGGATAGGATAGGAAAGGAAAGGGATAGAGGGTCGACGGTGGTAGGACCAAAAGGGAGGGCTTGCTTGTGCTTGTGCGAGCGGTGACAGAAGCTTCCTCGCGATGAAGCACGTTGTTTCCTCCGAAGAATATGGATTTTATGCATGAATAAAGAGAGGAGACTACCCTCATCCTCTACCGATGTCCTCCCTCACCGCGACGAGCTCTCCCTCGACTTTCGACGACTAATTCAGCCACACGTACACAGACTCACGTTGCATTATACCGTCGCAACGTGGCGGTGACAATAACGCTGCTTCTGCTTCCCGCGTACCAACACGCACTAGAACATCTGCATGCGCAACCACGGCGATCCTTCCTGTTTGCGAACTTGACGCCCGTATTCAAAGCGATCTCGTTGCTCTCACAAAATTCCTTCGTTCGATACACGCCTCGATGCTTTCGAAACTTTCTTCTTTTCTTCCCTTTTTTCTTTTACCTACCCTCCGTACCACGTACGCGTATGCGAGGTATTCTCGAAGGAGAAGGAACAGAAAGAACACGAGATTCCTACGCTCGTCGATTCAAATTCATTATCGGAACGAGAAAGCATCCATTTCCAGTGTCAGCTTTTCATAGCAATCGGAAATCGCGAATACGCGTAAATCTTCCACTTTTAACGAGCTTCCAATCGTGGAAGGGAAAACGTACGCGTTTCACGCTCGCGTTCTTCCAGCTTTACCTTCTCTCTCTCTCTCTCTCTCTCTCTCACTCTCTATCTTTCTCTCTATTTTCTTTGTTTCCCTCTTTTTATTTTTTTTTGTCGAGGGATCATCGACAATATCGCGAATCCAAACAGGGTACTCCTATGGTCGGCTGAAGGATCGAATTGATTTCCGATTCAGACGAGACTTCTTTTCTACGCTCTACTGTGGGCCAGTATCATGAACACACGCCCGCGCGCTTACCCGAGAGTCGTGGTAAAGAGAGAGAAAGACAGAGAGAGAGAGAGAGAGAGAGGGAAGAGGTGAGGGTGAATCTACAGAGCACACAGTGTGTACCTCTATTCAGAATCATGCGGCATGCCTCGTAAATGGAATAATCAGTGACACGAGGGAACACGGAATACGCCGTTGTCCTCCTCCTCATCCTCCTCCTCATCCTCCTCCATCTTCCTGCGTCGTCGCGACCGCCATTGCCCCTACGAAAAGCTACCCTCTGTCTCTGTCTATCCATCTCTCTATCTTCATTCCTCTTTCTCTACATCTCTCTCCGTCTCTGTCTCTTTGAGTCGATGAATAATCAACAGCTTTCTATCCAGACGCCGAGTCGTAAGATTGACCCTCCCCAAATTTGTTCACTCGAAAGTTTGGTATTTTGGATGATTATAGAATATATTAGTGGGTAGAGTGATTTTAGAAATGATTACACACTTTATAGATACGTCATTTAAGTTTTTATTTATATCACGTATACATTCCATCAATTATACAATTTTTATTATTTTTGTTTATAAAAGCTTTCGCATTTTAAAGGAAATTGGTTACTATCATCCGAGTAGAATTTTTAGAACGATCAAACAACATGTTTATGTAACTGTAGCAAACAACATGTTGTAATTACAACATACCTACACTGAATTTGGTGCAGTACATTAATTTTTCATTTAGCAGCAAAAAATAGTAGTAAACTAGATAAAGTAACAGTTGTTGTCGGATTAGAAGAACAGCAGGTGTATTTTAGAACACCTGTGAAAATTTCGTTTTTATCTTTTCTCTTTCTCCCTTTTTCCTTTGGTTTTAATCGCGTCGATTAAATCGAATAACGATCCAAGTGTTCTTCTCTTTCTCGGGAGTAAAAGGGATATATATTACAGTAAAGAGAAACTTTTCGCCGTATCGGTTTCCGTTCTCGAATGGATCTACGTGTCACGCGGGTTCGCGGGGAAACTCTCGGTGCAATCTGTAACGCCTCTTTTTCGCGCGCCGTTATCCGTTCGCCGTGCGGTGGTAAGCTGCCGGAGAAAGTTTTCCCTTAGTCGTTCGAAAGCTTTCCTCGAAACTCATTGACTGCAGTCGAAGTCGATGTCCGTAATTTTTCTATTCTTTATAGGAACAAACGATTTTTTTTTAATTATTTTACTAAATTTCTTTTCCTCTTGTTTCGATTACAAAAAAAAAGAGAAATTTAAAGTAAAAGAGCGATTGTTAATATAAAACAAGTCCGATACACCAACGCGTCTCACTTTTATGTTTTTATGTTCAATTAGGCTTGGTAACGCGCTCAACGCGGCAGTGTGGAAATTAATCCGACGGCGTAACACGTCCCACCGCAGCTGTCGACGCGGCGATGATCTACGAGAGTCCTCGATCAAGAATTCGAATCCTCGCGACAGGAAGGCGAGCGCGAGCCATTTCTGGGAAATGGAAATTGCGAAATTTCTCAGGACTTATCGACGCTCCGCTCGGGGGAAAGGAACGACGGCGCGACGTGGCTCGATGGGGGAGATGAAGAGAGAAAGAGCTGGAGGAGGCGGAGGACGAACGCGTGGAGAAGGAACAGACCCTATGTAAGGGGGTTGCCCCGATGGGTAGGTACTTTCAGACGTAAATTGCAAATGTTCCGGAGAACCGGATAATCGGATAATCAGCCAGACTGTTCTGTCTCCGTTCGCCATTTCCAATATTCCGCTTTTCTCGAGATCCTCGACGATGGGATCGAAGTGAATTATCGTCGAAATAAAAACGTGTTACCGACCCACGAATCAATCTCACTCTCTTTCTCACTCTCTCTCTCTTTCTCTTAGATTGGACGTCTGTCAACGGGGAGTTCGAATCATCAAACGTGAACTCCATATTCCGTATTTTAGCACATCCGTTTTCCAAAAATCTTTTATCGTTTCCTCGACCTATCTCTGGAACTCTCCTTCTTCTGTTATCAGAGTTTCTCTTTTCTTCTCCTCTTTTAAACTAAGGCTTTGCTCTCACCTTCTCCACCTTCGGCACCACGCCTAACATCTTACTTTTTTTCTACTTTTAGAATTCACTACTAGGTTTAGAAACATTTTTATACATATTTATTTTGTTTTTTATTTTCTTCATCGAACAAGATTTTTTTGTATTCCACACCGTCCGAAAATTTTTCTAATATAATCGAATTTTTAAGGACAGCCTCGGGGTATCGTGGTCGACCTTAAGGAACGGTTAAAACGTCGCCAATACGTTTCATCGGAGAAAACGGACCGGTTCCATTATCGAACGGAGGTGTTCCCCGCTTCACAATGTTCAATAACGCGAGCCCGCAAACCGCATACCACAGACCGAGCACCGGAAGTCTGTCCCTCGTCCACTCGCAGGAGGGCCACCGATTGGCTGCTCCGATTCGTACTTAAATTCACTCGAATCTCTTCTCCTAAAAGCGTACTCCGTTTTTAACGACAACGACCGCTCACCGCTCGATTCTAATCCCCATTCTCCTCCGCGCGTTCGATAACGATTTCACGCGGAATTAGTTTACGAGTTCGCAAACAAATATTGACTATTTGCCACCTTAACCTAGCGCTCGCGAAACTTTTAGCTCGATTCGAGCTCGACTTGGTGAAGTTGACTTTCCATCGGGGAATTCGAATCCGTTCGACTCGACGTCGTTTCGAGGCCGTTTCGCGAGAGGTATAAGGTAAATGAATTTTTGAAAAAGAGGAGAAAAAATGCTTTATGCCTCACCGTGGAACGAGTGAAACATACCACTGCTGGCTGGGATTATCTTTCACGGTAAATCGTGTTATCGTTAAGGGAATATCTCTCTTCCATCCTTCCCGGTTCATTCTAGCGCGTTCGCGGAGGATGCTCCTGGCGCTTGTAGATTTTATAATCGTCGACGATTATCCTCTAGTTCTAACACACACACACACACACACACTCCCTCTCTCTCTCTCTCTTTCTCTCTTTCTATCTCTCACGCTTTCTATCTCTCGAGCGATGTATACTCGGGCACGTATATAATATACCGTTCGTACACTGGCTAATTTCACAATACGCGTTTTAACCGTACAGCTTTGTAGCATCTCAGAGCTTCGTGTATTTATAGCTCGCAATAATAGAGAAGACAACGAGTTATAACGTAGCTACCCGTATCGTAAGGATAACCATCGAGAACGTTGTTACGAATAAAAGCTAGACGAGAGAAGGAGGTATGGGTTGGTGAGGCGAAGTAGGGAAGGGGGAAGTATAGTTGGAGAGGAGGAAGTATAATTGCGGTAAATTAAATAAACTCGATTCCGAAGGCGATCCAATCGATTTCGTTCGTAGTATTCGTCGCGGTTGCTTTTGAAACGCGTTCGCAGCAAAGGCGGGGGAACGTTGCGAGTAGGTGTGAGCGTGACAGGACAAGCTAAAATCGAATGGCACTGATAACTGCTAGCCATTAGCGATAACAACTTCAGACTCGACGAATCGTTCTGCATCTCGAACTGTCTATAACTGCCAACTGCACAGTTCGAGATAAACTTTTGTTCCTCTCCTCCTCTCCTCCTCCTCCTCCTCCTCCTCCTCATCTTCCTCTTCTCGCGTACACCACCGCGTCTCGCCGGCATTTGCCTCTCTTTGTTCGCGTCTACTCAAAAGATCGTAAAAACGAACGAATGGTATCGTTAATTTCGAGTCTAAAAAATCTCGAGAAGGTTTCATCGAGATTTATGTAAAAAATACGGAAAGTTGTGTTTCGCGTGACGAATGGAACAAGGATCTACCATTTTTTGGTTTGTTTATAATAAAAACAATCGGGGATCGCCGTAGACAGTCGCGTGGGAACCATCGAGGAGACAACTCTGCTTCTACCTTTCACGCCCCCCTATCAAAACTTATCACGCATATCCTGGTGAGTTAAGGAGAAAACGAGAAGGGCCGTGAACCGTCTTAATTACGCCGATCTGAAATCTTTATCGGTCCTCGGTGCTCGTCGTAACACGCGTTGCTTTTGTTCGAGCCAATTCTAGGCTCACCCTCGTGTCGCGCACCGTATCAGTGGTATGCAAATAATTACACCCTCCTGTAGGAACCCAGGTCTTCTCTGTCTCTCTCTCTCTCTCTCTCTCTCTTTCTCTCTTTCTCTCTCTCTCTCCTCGCGTTTGTTCCGGCTGTCATAAATCCGGCAGGAGTACGGAGCGCTGTCTTCGCTCCGTGACGAGGGTTTGACTACGGTCGCTCTCAAAGGACCGGCCCTAACATCGTGCAAAACGGAAGGGTCCCGGAGGTGATGCGTACTGCAACTACCACGGCCTAATATAAACATCACCGTGTCGCAAAACAAAGCTGCGAAACAATGACGAGCCATTCCGTCGATGGATTTTAACTCGCTAGGAGTTTGCACTGGCAACAACGAGTGTTGCTACCGTGTACGTGTCTGCGTGTGTATTGTTACGTAACGTAACCCAGCAGACGCCCTTAAGGTTAGGAAGGACTCCGCTAGATGCCTTGTTTTAATTCCCAAATTCTCGACGGTACTCATTCCATATCCTATAATAATATATAACTTCCGAATATCATATTCTTATGAAGACTGATAGGTCCTAGGAAGAGGATAACCAAGTTAAGGATTTTCTTTTCCTACGTTTCAATAAACATATCTGTTATCAATATCTCAAACTTCAACTTATCCTCGATCAATTGAAAGGAGTATCTTCATAAGACGAATCCGTTACGCGTCCTGGAACCAACAGCATCATCCGCCACGTAACAGTGTGTATTTGTTTATTATGTTTTAGCCATGACACACAAAGCCAACAGCTGCGCGTAACGTAGAAACTTCTTACTCTTCTTCCTCCTGCCGTAGGATGCTAGTTCTTGCTTGGTAGATGAGAGAACGTGGTTTCAAGCGAAGAGAGAGAAGGTAGAGAGACGGCTGGGTGACAAGTTCGGAACTGGAACGAGCGTTTCGTCGACGAGACCAACGATATTTCTAATCGTCGCTGCTGCTGTTGCATCCTCGCTACGGTGAGTAGACGCGAACTCGCCGGAGTCACGTCGACGCGACATTCGTAAACATCCGGCTATCTCGCGATTTAACCGTCCGTTGATTCTTTCCTCTTTCCCGTGGAAAATGTGATGCATCGTGCGGTGCGATATCGATGACGTATAAATTATCGGCTATTAATATTGATAAATTTTCGTGGCCATTAATGGCGTATAAATAATATAGAATAACTGCATATAAATTGCACCACGCCGAATCGATGTAAATTGTTATGAATGACGTATAAATTGGTATTTATTTGTACCGCGTCGAAGAGAATATCGAATTAATATTGACATTAAAAAATATCGCGTAACGAACGAAACTGAAATTTATGTTACAGATAAGCGACGCCTCCTAATTCTTCGTTTTTCGTTCGTCGCATTCTCAAGACGATCGACGTCGGCCCTTCGTCAGGATCATGAATTACCCCGAAGGAAGTACATTATCTCGAGACGAAGAATTGAGAGCTTACCTTGCGTTAACCTCGGCTGCTGTTGCTACGTTGGCCGAACAATCCCGCCGAGCGAAGGGTGTAATTATAATTAATTGCAAGCTGTACAAGGTAGCACCGCGCTAGGCGGTGTACTAGCACGACCTTAGAGAAGCTAGTGGTAGAAGTGCGGAGGGCAGGATGTAGAAACTGTGGAAATACTACTTGAAGCAACACACGACTCGTTTGATGCCTGCCGCGAGAAACCTTCCCAGGCTAACCGGTATAATGAGGCAAATTTCTCTTCCTAATCTGAACGCGTTTCGAATTGTATTAGAGCAAGGAAATGGAGACCGGTGTCGTTGCGGTGCGAGTCAACGAAGAAGACTTCTTCGAAGAGCAGAAAACTACAATCTCCCTCCCCCTAGTCCTGTTCGTTCTCTTCTCGGCTCTTCCCGAAGATCTCAGGTGCGTAGAGAATTTTCACCCAGCTGCCAAGTTATTATCGCTTTAACCCGATCAATCTCACCTGTTCGCGGGTATTACGGTAGCTGAAACACGGCTTGACCGACTCCCGGTAATTTCATTCGGCATCGACTGGGAACGCTATCTCAACGGCGCTGGGAACGGCAACGAACGAGAACGCAGCAGTGCCACTGCCTGATAATTAATTGCCGTTCGTGCGATCGCGTTTACGGTACTATTTACGCGAAAGTGTTATTAGTGCTGGCCAGCGGGCCAGCAGCTGTCCTCCGGTTCCGCTCCCGTTTGCTCGATGATCCAAACGTTTCTCCTATGATTTTATCGCAGATATGGAATAGTTACGAATAACTCGACGAAATTTAGCATAATTAGTAATATTTATACCGTAAACAGAAATACCTACGTACACTGTGGAATATTTAAGGGATTTTTTCCTCAGCGTGTTTAAAAAGATGCTCGGAGACACGTGGTTTACGAGCTCGCGGGAAACGACGTGGATCTGACTGAACGATGAAATATGATGACTTTCTAAAAGTTTTAATTACGTCGAAATTCTGCTCTGAGGGGCCGCGAGCATGATCGAGCGTGAGTAGAGCGAGCTATCGGTTCCGCGGTGTTATATTCCACTCTCGGTTCTTTTTTAGCACAATTCACGGATAGAAAAAGTGGTGGACGATTTCGTTTGCAAAAAGGAACGTTGCCGATCTGTTTCGATACATTTTTTAACGACACACTATAATTTGAGCGAGATCTCCCAACTTTCTCCCTCTCCTCCGACTTTTTTCTCCGTGTCCATCTCTATTGTCGTGAAAACTTACGATTAGTCGACGGAAATATTAACAAGTTCATGAATTATTCAGCCGTAGTATTAAAACTCCCGGCGGGCAGTATCGAGCGGTTGTTTAAATTCATTCGACGGGCTTGCTTGCTCTACGCGTCACTCGGCACTCTTTTCCAATAAAAATATCCTCGCGCTGAACGATTATATTTCTCTCCCATTTTGCCTTTTGTATCGTGTGAGAGAGAAAGAGAGTATATTGTTTTTTTTGTCAAGGTGTCATCATCGCGTTTTTAATATTATTTCGGCTTAGCGCGCGCCTCAATTTTTAAAGAAGTTCGCGAGTAATTAACGAGAACGAAGGCGATCGAAGTTTCGGTGACACGTTGACCCATATATCGATAGGTGGCATACTTTTTTCTTTAACGAATAACTTAAATTCCATCTCTGATCTCGTGCTCGATTCACTCTCGGTTTTCTACACCCGAACGTACGTACATATAATACATATATAAAATTCCAATAGTCAATTCTTCTTCGCAAATTGAAATATGAGTTCCACAATAATTGCCATCGTCTCGCGTAGAGCTTCGAGAAGAAGGATTTCATGGAACACGCGCGACACTTGATATTCAAGAGTAATTTGGAATAACAATTCGAAATGGCAGGAAAGGGATTCGCCTTGGTCTCTTTATGGAGAAAACTTCGATACGACTGCCACTCGAGACTTTAAAGGGCCATTAAGACTGTTTACCGATCCGCGAGGCAGCAACTTGGAATTAGGAGACTCAACGGGAATTAATGCAGGATCGCGATGCTTTTCGTTTCGAGTCAACAAAAATGTTCCTTCCTTTATCGTAATCCCGATCGACGAAAAATCGTCATCTCTTTCTCTCCCGTGGCGGTATTTATCGTCCATACATTTTGTAATTGGTCTTTGTGCACGCTTGCGGTAGCGCGAAGCGTTTAATTATTCAACGAGGTTAGGTCATCGGGCGCTGCAATATGGCTCGTATTGCCCGGTAATTATTGGGCGTAGCTTCTCGGCCCCTTACGGCTTTGCTAGGTGCGAGCTAACACTCGCCCTGAATGAAATAGAGTCGTGAGCGACAGGGGGGCAGGGTAGGTGCGGTGGGACCTGTCGAAGGGCGCGCAAGGGGTGAAACTTCGCGCCTATTCTCCTTTATGTTATCCCCGACCGCGTGCCAGATGACGGAGTCATTGAAAAAGAAATTGTGCCAAGTACGACACGATTTTCTAACGACCCGGTCTCTTTTCGTTTGCCGAACGAAGCAGAAAGATCTAACCGAGGATCAAAGTGCTCGTATCGCATAGAAATACGAATGTGTTTACGCTGACGGGGTTACACGGAAATTATGTTGGTCAAACGCAATAACGTAGGTGTACGGACACTAATACCCAACGATTTACACAGGGGTACGCGTAAATTACCGAACGATAGACTATTAATCCTCCGGCGTATTCCCGGCTAGTCTCCGTCGATACACGGGAGGGATCGCGAGAAGACCAAAGGATCGTTTCCTGATCCCCCGTTAAAGGTGTTATCGCGTAGAATCGATTTTACGGAGGGTAGCACGGGATCGTTATGACTGCAAAAGTGTAAACTTCTCCTGGAGAGAAGAAAAGAAGAGAAAGAGAGGACGGGGAGAGAAAAAGAAAGAAAGAAATCACTTTAGAGTTTGGCCAGAGAAGCAGCGAAAGTAAAGAAAAGGGAAGGGGGGTAAAAGGGAGTAGGATAAGATCGAAGGCGCGTACGAACGAAATTCGAGAACGATCGCGGCAGTTTGTTCCGTAATTATCGGCGGCTCCGCATTTCGTATCACCCCTTGACACCCTTTCTGGCTCGATGGTAGCGCCGGGCTTCCATCAGGACGAAACAGAGGGGTAGTTGGAGCAAGAGGAAGAGGAAAATGAGGAGGAGGTGGAGGAGGAGGAGGAGCGGAAGAGAAAAGAGGAGGTGGGGAGAAGGTTCGGAGGCAGAATACAGGGGTGGAATTTCGCGCGTGCTCGGCTTCATCCCTCTCGGCTGCTACCACCACCACCACCACCAGCAGCGATACTGCTGCTGCCGCTGCTGCTGCTGCTGGTGGATGCTGAGGGCGGCTGGACCGCGCGCGTGAGGTGTCAGTTCTGCGCGCGACCTCCTCCTCTGAAGGTGTCAACCGATTTCGCGAGGCACGCTCTTACGAAAAGGTGTTCGCGCAAAAGATCGTACTCGTTTATTCCGACGCAAGAGTTCCAACTGTTCGGTTCGCGTATATTTTTCAATCACTCATCTTTTTTCTTCGCTATACCTTGGCGTTCCGTTTCGATCGGTTGGATCATCGGTCGTTCGCCGTGCCACTGATCCCCTCGCAACGTAAAGAAGACGCGCGCGCGCGCAATCTCGTGTTTTCTTTTTCTCCGAACGGTGGAAGAAGCTGCACGCAGGACTGGCACGTGACAACGTTAAGCCGGACGATTATCATGCTCCTCGGAATGGCCAGTGGCAAGAATGTACGTGAAATATCGTTTCTTCTTTTTCCGAAGAATGATCTCTCTCTCTCTCTCTCTCTCTCTCTCGCTCTCTCGATAATTTCTCACGCGACTTTAGTGACACGAGACGAGATCGCTCGTATTAAACGTCGTCGTTCTTGTTTGACTCCTAACGACGAACGACGGGACGGGGATCGATCGATCTCGTTTATTTTCGTACACGCGGGCAAACTTCATTTCCGACTGATCGATCCGCCAGGAATAATTCATCGTGAAACGAGATCTCGCGTTCTCGTTTCGTTTCCATTCGCGGAAACGTCGAGATGGGACGAAACACGCTTCGCTGAATCCTGCCTACCGGAAAATAGCGGTTAATCCGGAAACGAACAAAAAGGGGATGGGAAGGAAAAAGGAGAGGGCGCGGAAGGGTGCTATTTTCGCTTCGCGCGAATTTCCGACAGTTTTTTACATTACCGTCAATAATTAATCGAACTCACCGAGAGTTCGCCCCCATGCTTCCGCGAGTACTGCGGGGGCATTGTTCTCGGTTCTCTCTCGCTTGGGACTCGAGGAGAATTGTTCTGAATAGAAAGAAAAATTTCATTGCTAGAGAACTATATATATCTATATATATATATATAAAAGGGCAGAGCCAGTCTCCGAGGTGGCGATAATTTATTAGACTAGTAAATGGGTGGCTCCCAAAATGATTAATTATTGCCATACGCAGCTCTCTGGCTCCCGAACTCTCACCTTTTCATTTCTTTTTCTTTCGACTTTTGTTTCCCTTCTTCTTTTATTACACTTGGTCTTTTCCCTTAATAATAACCTCGGTCTAACCTCGCGACAATCTTTATTATTCCCAGCGATTTTCTTTAGCTCCCTCCTCGACGGCCCGTGAAACGGTGCCGACTTTATTTACGATCTCGCGCTCGAATCTCAAGCGATGCTGTTTTACGATCGCGCGAAAAAAGGGCATTCTTGGAATGATTCTGCGATTTGGACCGGTGTGTCGTAAACTTTTCTAGGAGAGATAATATCGCGATCATGGTCTCTTGCGTTTCAGAGAAATTTATTCTTTCTTTTTCTCCCTCCTTCCTTTTTTCCATTGAACGACGAAGAAAATGTGCCTCTTTCGTAGCGACGTGTCTGTAATTTGATTTGTCTTAAAATTAAGTGAGGAGAGAGATTGAGATGGATAGAAAAGAAGCGGAGGAGAGAGAGAGAGAGAGAGAGAAGTATCAGGACCCTTTTAATTAAAGAGCTCCGTCGAAGGAAAAGCACCGTCTCGCGATATCCGAATAACATTACGCGGTCGTAACATTTTGAAAGGAAAATCGAGTTCCCGATGAGAGCTCGACACAAAAGAGTCTCTGTCAGTGATCCTTCGAGTAACGACGAGCTCCGGACGAGCCGTGGACCGATCTTTTATGCCGTTATCATTTACAACTCGCCGAGGTATAATAGAATTTTTCATTTTCCCCGAAAAAAGGAGATTGCCGAGTGTTTTCAACGAGGGCGCCCGGGACTACTAAAGGATTTTTTTCTTAGTTTTTTAAATTCCTTTTTTGAGACACGAGATTATACCGAAACGTCTCATGCGAGGGTAGATTTACAAAAAA
>JAIFRP010000007.1:964548-974837 GCA_032403825.1 Odynerus spinipes | reverse complement strand
CTCTCTCATTCCTACTCCTCTCTCATTATCCCAACACAATGAACGTTCTCCGGCCGGTATTGGCATTCGCGCGAATTCCAATAGAATTTAATTGGAGAAGATTGAACCGGTATATGTACACACGTACGTGCCCGTACACACGTTTGTGGCACACCTGTGCGCACTCCCATAGTGCTTGCTTCTAGCGAAAAACGATCGGCCGCGCGTATTTTACGGGATACGCTTTTAATTCGTGTTCCTTCCCTCGTGTTTCCCGAGGCAAGTTCTACGACGCTGGGAGATGATTTTCTCTCGGTTTTTATTAATCGAACGGTGACGAAGTGGATATGGACTGTTGCCTCTCGATGGCAACCCTGGTTTCGTTTCTTTTGACTCCAATTTCCTAGGCGTGCTTTCAGAAATGTTACTTGTTATCGTACATAGGCGTGGAACGTGCATACGTATGTATGTAGGATCTATAGACGTACGTCGAATATCCGGACAATATTTTCGAGGTATCAGCGAGCTACGGGACGTCGTCGGAATAATAATTCGTAGGACAAGCCGTTGTATGAAATATGACGCGAAATACGGCTCGCGTTTCCCGATCGGTACGCCCCGCGAGAGATTCGCCGTATGTTCCGTGATTGCAAATTCGCTTTACATTAATTACGCGGAGACGCAGCCCAATTCCACGGGGGAGGCTTTAATTTGTTTTCAATTTACGCGCTACACGCAAAGTAAATAAAGCTTTTGATAGAAGCTACGCGTAGGTAGGTACCTATCCTATACCACCACCATACGCGTGTTTCATTCGTGATACGCGCGTTAAGTATAGCGGCGGATGTCGGGGGATGCGATCGAACCTGCCAACGTATCCCGGTCGCCGGTTAAAAGTCCCTCCTTTACTCGAAACCCATCGTCCAGTCGAGATAATCGATTCGTATCGATGTAAATTGGAAGTGGATCCGCGCGCGCGGACTTCGCGAAAACGTCTGCGCCAATGAAGAGCGATGCGGGTGTACTCGTAATCCATTTCCAGGCGTCTGTTTAACGCCGCTTACCGACGTATTTGTAATTTAATTTAACGCGTGCCGCCGTGGGGAAAGCAGGAGACACACGACTACTCGCAATTAATTTCAACCAAGTTCAACGATCCCGACAGCCTGCTTTTTTTCGTACCACGTATCGGCCTTGCTGCGGCTGGATTTTTCCACGGGACGCGGAATTACGAGTGTAAGAAAACTTTTTCAAATACGTGGATAGCACGTTTAACAAAATTCCCGTACGCTCCGAAGGTTCGGCAAATATAATTATAACCATCCGAGGTAAGCGTAAATTTATCTTTCTCTCATTTTTAATAATTGCAAATAAAGTCAGCACCGGGGGTGGAAGGCGTGAAAGTTTATGCGATCGAAGTAGCACGCGCGAGAATTCGTAAGTTACGCGCGGGAGGATCCACGGGTGCTTGCGATGAGTATATGTGTATGTATGTAAGAGAAAGAGAGAAAGAGAGTGAGAGAGAGAGAGAGAGAGAGACAGAAAACGGCTTTTGAG
This sequence comes from Odynerus spinipes, assembly GCA_032403825.1. Classification (NCBI taxonomy): domain Eukaryota; kingdom Metazoa; phylum Arthropoda; class Insecta; order Hymenoptera; family Vespidae; genus Odynerus; species Odynerus spinipes. The sequence goes on along the minus strand of JAIFRP010000007.1, from coordinate 973,301 downwards.
TCGGGTTAAAAGACCTCATACCTCTTCGGGTACATAAACCGCCTTAATGCACCCTCGGTAGCAGGCCATTACACCGCGCGCGCACAGCCCACGAACGCGAGCCCCACTCCAACCCCAAAGCCACCCCCCTCCCTCTACCTACGTCTCTCTGTCTCACCGTCGCGCCTCTCGTAGTTTCTCGCACGCACACAACCGAGCCCACGCTCAGCCACCCTTAACGCATATTTACGCCGTTATCGAGCAGGTAGAGTAGCTGAAATTTACACTGCCAGTCGCGATACGTTATTTCCACGGCGAGCATTAACGCGACAAGCCACCCCTCCGCCTTTCCCCGTACCACCGTACTCAAAAGCTTTATATCATGGTCGTTCCTCGCGAAAGAATTCGAAGAGATTAAAAATTTAACGTTTACGTTGTTCCTCGTAAATCGGGACGAATCGTCGCGGGAGTCTCTTCTCTCTCGCTCTTTCCTCCTTTTAGTTTTATTTCAATAGAAATGTAAAACTCGTGAGGTGGTGTAAAGTTGAGGTACGAGCTGGTGCCGCGTGACTTTATTAACATTTAGTAGCTTCTATATTTCATCGTAGCTTGGTATACTTTTTTAAGCTTGAACGCACGAAAAATGTTTGCACGTGTGTTTGTATGTGTGTGTGAGAGAGATAGAAAGTGATCATAATTTTCGCGTTCGAGTTTAAAAACGCATTCCAGCGTAACGGTAAAGAAGACGTAACGTTCAGCACCTAGCTTTTCCCTATTATCAAGCATACTGTGTACGTGTGTATATACATATACATATATATACACTATATCGACACGTACCGCGAAGCTATTAACGAGCACGACCCGCGGAAAAATACGATCGCCCTGTAATCTAGAAAACTGGGACAGTTTCGTGGCGGTTCGGAAAAGGTTCGGAGAGTCGGGTGGATTTTTTCGCGCGCCCGTAGAGTTTGGGGTCTCTTTCTTTTATTTCTTTTTTTTTTATTCACAGCGAGCGTAAATTTTACCACAAATCTTTCTTTCGGATCAGAAAGCGAGTAGGAGTAAAAACCTGGTTCGATGAATTTTCGTTTCGCTCGGTTGATTGCCGAAGAACACACGTACGGCGATCCCTTTTATTGAAATCCGCCTTCCGTGTACCCACCCGCTCATATTTCCCTCGCACAATGTATTCCCTCTCTCTCTCTCTCGCTATCTTTCTCTCTCTCTCTCTCTCTCTCTTCTCCCTTCTATCTCTCCACACTATTTCCGTCTTTCCCGCTCTTGCTCTCTCGCAGCAAATTCAACACCAGACCGACCCTCGACTCGTACTCGCGCTTTTGAGGACCAAGTGGTCTATTCTCATGCATATATTCGTAGACATGTATGCTCCGCATCGCGACCACTTACAGTCGTCGAACAATCGCCTCTCGATTTTGAATTTTCATACGGCGGATGTTCCAAGTCGTCGTACCGACACCGTACGAGCCCGATCTCCGAGGATTTCTTCTTCTGCTTTTTTTTTTACCATTTTCGTAAAGCAGGTGAAGGTAGAGAAATACGAAATATTATGTAAATTTGTTTGGTCCACTCTCTCTCTCTCTCTCTCTCTCTCCTCTTTCGACCTTACTTTTCCCACGAGGAAGAAAGTAGAAATTCTTGCAAAATATTTACCGTTAACGCGTACAAGGACCACCGGGGACGAACTAACGTCACCCCCCCCCACTCACCCTTTCTACTTTGTTTGCCGACGGTTATTAGTCGGCCTTTCACGACTTCTCGCGAGAAGTCGAGAACTGCATTAAGTGGATGGACGCTTATTCCCGCGTCGCTTCTTGCTCGGAAAACAGTCTCCTTGGCGATTCTTTCTTTTCTTCTTACCCGAACCACGTAAGAAGGAAGAAAAGTGTTGGAGAAGGAGAGAGAGTGAGAAAGTGAGAGAGTGTGAGAGAGAGAGAAGAAAAAGAACGAAAAAAAGTGTGGAAGGAAAGAAGGAAAGATGGAAGGAGCTCCAGGCGATATTTTTACACGTCCCCGATTGAGACCGATAAAGGATGGAAACTTTGCCGAGAGAGCCTTCGCCTTCGCGTGCGAATGTGTTTCTAGGAGTTTGCGATTTTTATAAAAGCCTTTTCTCCCAGCTTCCACTTCTTCTTCCTCCTTCCTACCATCCACACCTCCCTTCCGTCGAATTCGAATTTCAAATTCGTCCGGCGGTCTTGTATCGACGGCGCTTTTCTTCTTCGCAGGAAGCCATTCCGTAAAGTACATTTTCCCCGAGAATGACCCGCGTAAACGGAAAATTTCACGGGAAACTCGCTCCGAGAGGAAGAACTCGTATCGTTGTCACGATTCTATCGCTGGAAAACGAAGCGTACTGTTATCGTTTACTTGCGGAACGATACAGCTCGCTAGGAAAGTACGATAGCTTGACGATCTTATGCAATTGTAATTATATATTTACTATGTTAGTTAAATAATTTTTTTAGTAATTTCTTTTTGACCGACTACCGACTTTTCGATAAATCTCGATATCTTCGTATTCTAACCGCCATTTCGATTCACCTCCCGGTTTACCCTTACAACCCCACCCTATCAATTTTTGCTTTATATTCTCCGGCGTAAGATCGGGAACGACCAGGAGGGAAAGCCCGAGGGTGCTCTGACGTTTCCGCGTTTTTCGTGGATGGCCTGACAACGGGACGATAAAGTGAAACGGTAGCGGATTCGTCGTGAACGGGCTTCGGGAATCTCCGGAAAGTACCGCGGGCGTCATTCGAGGCTTGATCGGGAGAAATATATTTTTCTTCGTCGTAAAGGCAAGAATCGAGATCGCCATCGACTTATAATCGAAAGCGGAGCTTATATCGCGACGCGAAACAATTCCTTCGATAGAATTTTATTACGTTGGAAAAAGAACGGCGATGTGTAAAAGGTTCGGAAAGAGAGATAGAGACAGAGATAGAGATAGATGAAGAGAGAAAACGGAAGTAATACGTCAGGTATCTCTATCTCACTCGCACTCATCCCGAGTCGCTCCACGTTCCACAAACGATCCTTCACGCGCGCGTTATCGTTCGCCCTGGCGTTCCAATATCTAAGTCATAATTTTAATGAAATTCCTCCGAAGAGAGGATCGCGGTCTCCGAATTTCAATCCTCGATAAATAACGGGTCAGCTCGAGCTCGTGGAAAATGCCTGTGGAGCGGCCTCACCGTTCGCTCGATCTACGCCCAACCGATATTTTATTTTCTAACTCGCACGTACCTACATAGAAGCGCGTGCTCGAAGCGTGTATCCTCATTGTGGAAGATCGCGATAGGGAGGAACTATTGCTTGCTATCTAGTGAAGAGAGAAAGAGAAAGAGAGAAGGTAAAGGGGGTGGGGTGATGGCAGAGAAAAAAGGAAGTTTGACAAAATAGAAATAATCGAAAGGAACGTAGAGAGAAATGAAAATTCTCCGTGGATAATAGAAATTCTTCGTCTTGCTCCAAGAGCGAGAGAGAGAGAGCGAGAGAGAGAGAGGGAAGGACGGAAAGGAATGCGAGCTGGAGCAGCAGCAGAGCACTCGACCTCTTGACCCTTTAAATAGTATCGTCGTTAAACTCGGCAACGTCTCGCGTACCTATCTACCACCGTCGAGCCACCGCGAAGCTAGCGCGAGAAGAATCTTTCGTTCTTTANNNNAAAAAAAAAAAAAAAAATCCTCCGATGGTGATGTCGGAATCTAACATACCGTTCTAATAAAGTAAAGAAATGTTCCGCTCATTGTCGGTAACCTAATTGCTGCTCTTCAACGAGATGCGTCTTGCAAAATAATAGAAAATCGGTAAGAGGGATGCTGGGAGCATTTCAGGCAACGAAACAGGGTTGTTAATCTTTGTTAAGAACGAGAGCAACGCACACATACCTATGCAACACACACACACACACATATATATGTACAGTGCTGGTTAACGAAGCAAGTTCCCTCCGATAGGATATCTTAATGATATGCGTCGTAGATCTCCGAACAACGTTGACATTATATACCGGGTGTCCTGATAACGTACATACGATCGCCCCGGGGATGTCGGTACGTTAGTAGCCGTTAGTCGGGAGCGTTATGCCGCGCGTAGTACCGCTGACGTTATTATTGCGCGTATGATTAATTTCTCGCGTAGTAACATTCTACGCGCGAAATGTAATTACCGGGGTTAACTCGCAATACATCGTCGTTCAACCCTCGACCACGTATTTGATACGCACGCACTCAGAATTTTCTCTGGTACCCCTTTTCAAACGTTCGCTTTAATTAACATCGTTCCTCACACCCCTCGTACCTTTGCACCCTTTCGGCGGACCGAGGAGTGTTGGTCGGTGGCACACAAACTCAATGAATGAAGATGGTAATACGGAATCTTCTGTGTCACGCGGGAACGCGTCCTTTTCTTTTAACTCCTACTCATTATTTTATACCCCCGGAGAAACGGAATGGAACCAGGCTGAGGTTACGCTTTTTAATACGGTGCTTTGTTTAAAAGATACAATGGAATGGAGATTATTGGAACATCGATAAAGCCAAAGGTCGGATATAAGTGGACCGATCGTTCGAAAGATCGATATTTTATTTACGAAGATTCGATTATCGCTTTAACGCGATTCCTACAACGATTCTTGATTGTAAATTAAACACGCGGCTTGAAGAGCATTTTTACTTGCTCTTTTTTACCCACTTATAAAAAGAACAAAATATTTTTCTCACCGTCACGTAGGACAAGCTTTCCTCGCAACGTCGCCTTAAAGGCGAGCTCGCCGTAATTTCGAGAGTAACACGAGCCATAGTTATCCTCGCGGTACAATAAACGCGCGACGGCGGCCGACGCCACGGTCTGGCCTGGCCGACGATAGAATATGGAAGAGGCGGCGGCATGCAAATTTTGCGAAATGACGACCGATGCTGCTGGTGGAACGGTACTCCGGGATAAAGCGAGTGCTTCGAGGAGAAAGCGAGTGAGACGAATATATATATATACGTATACGTATATACATAGATATACATTGCTATGTAAGGATAGTCCGAGGGGCGAGAAGAATGGGAAAGAGCAAGAAGACTTCTTGGCTGCGGCTGATGCCTGGCGCGAGAGGAATAACGCGTGGAAAAATACTTCTACTAGTTGACAGCTTCCTTCTAATGAAAACTTTCTCTCTTTTCCTTTTTCCCTCTTTTTTTTTTAACACGTTGACTGCCACTCGATCTTGTTCCACGTTATTTTCAAACTTTCTAATATCCCTTTCGACAAAATGTTCATTTTTTTAAACGAAAGAATTTTTCTTTGAACCATGAGAGAAATTACGGAACGCGGTGTCGATTCGCGTTAAATATAAAAAGAAATGGGATCATGACCGATGACCTTCTATTTTCTTTCAGTATGGCCTGCGATTACACAGTGAGAGAGAGAGAGAGAGAGAGAGAGAGAGAGAGGAAAAAGAGATAAAAAAAGAAAAGAGTCGAAGAGAGACAAGAGGGGTACCGAGCACCGACTTGCAATTACTTATTTTAATAAAGAGTCACTAAATTGCAAAGCACTTTGCTAAAACGATTACCTGCCGGGAAATTGCTTTTAGCGCCACAATTACGCCCTACGCCTGCCTGCTTCGTGTCGCGCTACGCGAGAGCCCTCCTCGCCGTTTCGGGAGATTCTATCATAGGCGGCTTCTTCTTTTCCGCGTTGCGTTTTCCGTAGGTACACTTTGACATTCTACTCGATCGCTTCTCTCCTTTTTTTTCTATTTACCTTTATACCCTCCCTCGAATTATCATATTTTATGATAATAATATCGATCTTGCATCTTTGATCTCGTATCTTGTGTCTTGATATCGATCGATGCATTTAAAATTGTTGCAAGTGTTTGAACGCTGCACAGAGATTCATTACGAAGCACCGTTGCAAAGTGTCATCAGTTTTGGAAATGCGACGATCCCGTATATTGCATCCCCTATTAAAAAGCGAGATACCATGTTGCAAAAAATGACCTCTAACCCACTTTATGTACATACTCCAGTGTAAACATTGTGTGTGTGTGTGTGTGTGTAGGAGTAGCAGTGGTGTCGGTGGTGCTAATTTGGGAATAATTCGGTGTAGGACGTTCGTGAGAGCGCGAGGATGCAGGACGAGATCGTCGAGTGGTCTCTCTCCTCTCTTGCTGGGCTCGTTTCGTTGGGTTTGGGCATCGGGCTAGGAGGGAAAGAGAGAGAGAGGGAGAGCGGTAGGACTAGAATGAACGAGAGACGTGACTGCGAGGCCGTGAAGCGAATCAAACGATTTCACGCTCCAGATTCCGCCTCTTTGAATCAACCGGTGCGGAGGGTACGAGTCCTCCCCCATTTTCCTCCCCCTTCTACTATACCTCTCTCTCTCTCTCGCAGTCTCTCGTCTTCACACCCACCCCGCCAACCCTCTCGCCATAAGAAACGGCGAAAAGTGCGACCATTTCGTAGCTCCGCGGTAAAGGCCGGTTCTTTCATGCGCCATCGAGGAGTCGAGTGCTCCTAACCGAGAATCCTTCCTGCGAGAAGCCTCCTAATGTTCCAGAAATCGTCGCTGCTATCATCTCCGAGCTAGGAGCTTCGAAACTAGCAGAGCTCGGAACTGGTTCCATTTTCGAGAAAATCTCACGCCAATTGCTAGCGCGCTGGAGAATATACGTCCGTTGAAAAGATCATCGGCGATTTAAATTTTACAGCTTATACGTAGTCGTGTTTCATCTTCCATTAAAGCGGGCGGGAGAGAGAGAGAGAGAGAGAGAGAGAGAGAGAGAGGTGAAGATAGAGGCACGAGTTTAACCATCGCGATAATTAACGCTACGTAGAGGCTTCTAAGAAGAGCTTGTATCAGCAGCGCGGTTCAAAGGTTTCGTTTAAGATCACCGAGGATTAATGTTTAATCTTAATGTACACATTCCCGTAAACGTGTGCTCGTCCCGAGACAGTGAAAGCAAGAGAGAGAAAAGGGGAGGGGGGAGGAGAGAGAGAGAGGGAGGGAGAATTCGAGTATTAACGCAGCAAGACCATATTTGCAATAGTAAAATACTGCCGTGCAAACACAGCTGCGCGCTTCGCTCGGGTGCTCGCTACGGCTTAATGACGCTGCTGGCAGTTTACCTTCTCTCTATTTACACCACGACTAATTAGTAAATATATCACTTATTTGCAGTGTATGACTTAATTGAGTGCAAAACGTTCCGCCGACGTCTATGAGTACGCCGGGGTCGCGCGATTCTTACGAATTTTCATTCTTTCCGACCTTTCTCCCGATCGATTTCGATCGATCGATGTTTGCGATGCAAACGATATCAGAAAAGAAAAGAAAAAAGAGGAAGAAAGGTGTCTTATCTCTGTAATTTACGCGAATGTCGCGACTCGCGTTGCTCTCGCAAATTGCACGTTTTTTTCCTACGAGACGAGGAATCTCGCGATAAAGCAACATAAACAACAACAACAATGTGACGAGACGCATCTCGCTGTCGTCGTTGTATACATATCCAAAGCCCTCTCATTAGTTCGTTTCGCAGGCATTCGCCCGTGTCGATTCTATCTTGCTTGCTAATACGTCACGCCTTTTACGAGGAGAATCAGCGCGACGACGTTTACGTACGCGCGATGCGTTCCCCTTTCATCGAGTTCAGGATAATACGTATCTTTCGTTCGGAGAAACACAACGCGCGAACCTATCGCTGTGTAGTCGATGTGCACGTAACAAAAGAAAGATCGAGTTGGGGGTGGGAGAGAAGAGGAAACGAAAAGTCGTGTGATTTTTACGAATTAACGAACGGGAGGTAAACAAATATTTGTTGAGAACGATATTTTTAGGTGTCATCGCCTTCGACTAGTCACGAGAGACTTCCATTAAAAAAAAATATATATAAAAAAAGAGGAGAAGGGAACTTTCGTGCCATGTATAGGGAAGAAATATCGACATCAGCATATTTCTTTATAAATGGGAGCGTTCACCGCGTAAGCTTTACGAGGATGTTCCGCGCGAGAAGTATATCGCCCGATAAAAGTCTTCCCTCTTTCTCTCGTCAATGATCGAGGGAAAGAAGGGGCAAAAATAAGAAGCGTCAACGACTAATTAGCAAAATTTATCTTCCGTTCTGCTTACACGCTAACGAGCCTTCGAATAATTTAGTCGCTAGGAACTTTTGCCGTGCTATGATTTCGCGCCGGAAAAGGGAGACAAAAAAAGAGAGAGTGAGAGGGAGGGAGGGAGAATGAAGTTGTTTCGCATATCAGAGAAAATATACGCACGCCCACGTGCGCCGAATGTAAGCCCCGTCGTAAACGTACGAGAGAATTCGGGCACGTGTATGCATATTTTACGATTATGCGAGGAACGTATAACGTATACACACGTATATCCAGTCATATACTCAACATATACATATACGCGTATACATATATACGTAAATACCTTCTGGTAGAACTTTCATTGAGCGGACAAACCCCCGACTACGGATTTGAGAGGCGAAAAAAAGAGAAATTGTCGATACGTTGCAGAGTAGGGCTTTGGAAGAGGGATGAAGGGAGTTTGGGAGGGTCGAAGGGGGTTTGGACGGATGGCGTAGGACGGGCAGACTGCCAGAAAAGACGAGGCGAAAGGTGGAGGGTACTGCGGGGTCCTCCTCGTGAGGTGGAGCGAAGGGGGAGGTGAGCAGACAGAGCAAACGTGCGGGGGTGCACGTTTATGTGCACGTGTGTTAGTGAATGAGTGAGTGAGAGATAGAGATAGAG
>JAIFRP010000007.1:903322-913548 GCA_032403825.1 Odynerus spinipes | reverse complement strand
GAGAGAGAGAGAGAGAGAGAGAGAGAGAGAATGAAGCACCACCGGCCGATCAATACGCCATCAGCTTAAATTACAATAATAACGCGGTCCAGACAAAGCGAGGCCATTATAAAATAGCGCCCTCGTAAAACGCTTTCCGCGTTCCGTCGCGTTCCCGTCGCGTGCGCGCGCGCTCTCCCGCGGAAAAGCTCCCCCCTCTTTATGTGTTTGATCGTTAAGATTTAATCCAACGACTCAACGTTCTCCAACTTATCGATTACTTTCTTTCTTTCTTTCGTTCTTTTTTTTATCACACCTTTCAAGATCTTTTCTTCAGAACTTTTTCTCTTTTCCAAAGTTCCGTTTAACGTTCGACTTCGAGAAAGAAAATCGTGTTTCTCGATCAACGCCGACTGAAATATCACCGAGCGATTTCCAAGCTCGGCGTTACTAATGAAATTATAATTGATAAAGGAACGAGGCCGGTGGTATCGCCGTAGCGCGCGAGTTTACCCATTGTACGTAACAAACGAGCCTTGAGCACTTTAATATCGGATTATTATATTATCGTCCGAACGCCACAGGCCGGAATAACGATTGAAATTGAACGTTCTAGTCTACTTTGATATCGATCTATCGTTTCGTCCTGCCCACCGCCCTGTCAACGATATTACGAAAATATAATAATGTAATGAAATCGGATGTATCACCGCACTCGATATGATTCTATTAGTTTTGCCGCTGTAACGTCCTACGTATCGTCGGTTAAAATGTCCGCTCGAAAATATTCGTGATTTATATGCGATGAAAACGAAAAAATGGTTCTTCCGTTATTTTCATAAAAAATCAAGCTGTAACCTTAATACGGCTTCATTTTTTACGAGAAAGAGACACGAATTTGGTGAAGGGTCAATCACGGAAGAGCCGAGAAGAGCTTTTTAGAATATTCCACGGCATCGCGTCGCGGTAAATATATTCCACGGAAGGAGCAGGATCCGCTTCCGCGCGCTCGTACCAACATTCAAAATTAAACGCGTAATCCTTGCCCGAGCAAACGAGTCCACCGGGATTCGTTCCTTAACGACTTCTCGGGGATTCGAGATATATCTTGCTCTAGTTCTCATCCCGCTAGCAGTTTCGTCGTCGATGAAAAATGCTAGCTAGCAAAATGGTCGGTAAAGAAGGAAACGCGATCTATAGGTATGCATCTATATCGGTGACGATGCCTCTCGACGATGGACCGTGTTTGCGTCGTATTTTTAATATAATACCGGATTTACGATGAATGCGAGAGATATTTATTTTACGTTCGAGCGTTAAACAGCATCGACTTTTTTTTTAGTATCGCGATCCTTGACTCGGAGAATTATTTATTCACTACTGCTGGAATATATGGTAAGCTAGGAGGAATGTTTGTCGTACGGAGTTTAGACGAACGATATATCGTTTGATGTATTTATTTTTTTATTATTATTTAATTTCTTTATTTTTTGTTACAGAACATAGAAATCCAGTACCACCAAGGTTCAACGAACGCGTCGGCCCAGCACCGATTCGCAGTGGCGAAACAATCGTCCTCTCTTGTATCTCCCAAGGAATACCACCACCAACTTATCTCTGGTTTCGCGAGTCCGTCTCAGGCACTGCCATGATCTCAAACTCGGAAAGGATCCACGCTAGAGCCGGGGTGTTGATTCTTCAAGCAGCCAGGCCGGAGGATGCTGGACGATACGTCTGTCACGCGAACAATACAGCAGGCTCCGAGAGAGTCGAGCTCGAAGTCTCCATCGTCAGCAGCATCTCTATTCATCTCACTCCTCAACAGGTTAGCTCTTTCAAAAGCTTCGTTCTAAAAGACGATCGTTGGAATATCATAAATCTACTAGCAATTAAAGAAGAATTTTTGAGAAGAATATTTTATTCGCGTGTTTCGATCGGCGAGCTTTCGTCTGGAAAATTGTTTACTCGTCTCTTTCGACAAAATTCCAAGCGTCATCTTCGATCATACCCTTCCTTCGAACGAACACAGCGTTACGCGTTGCTCGGTGCAACGAGCGAGTTTCTGGCGCGATGCAAGCTGCCACGGTTCGTTGCACCGCGACTTTGTTAAACCGTCGAGACGTCCTCGCTACGCGAAAGCTCGAAAGCTCGAGACTCCGAGCTGTTCCATATACTATCTATACATACATATACATATACAGCTATGTATATCGGTGTAACGCGCAGCTCAGCCGAATAAATTCGGCCCGACTGCTCGGCTAACGGCAACTAATTCTCCCCGACGTGGATAATCGAGGATCGCGACCAGCTAAATACGTCGGAGGATAACGACAGCCCTGAGAAAAGCTGGAGGACCGATCCGAGTATTCTCCGAGCGTGCAAGGAACACCTCGTCGAACGAGCGTATCTCGTCTTTTCCTTACACACCAGGATTACCTACCGGAAGATTACGACGTCCACTCTTCTTCCTTTTATCCCATCGATTTTTCCCATTTACAATGAACGCCGCACGAGATCGAACGGAAAAGACGCGCTACACTCGCGATCTTTTCAACGGGTGAAAATAGCGTCGAGATGTTTGAAGCGGAACGGTGAAAATGACATTTCCAATAATTTATTTAACGAATTTAACGAAGTGTTTTCGAACGCGCGTTGTTTAATGTCCATTTAGAAGCACGTTATTAAACAAACACGTAGAGATAATAATTAACGACACTCGAAACGTTTCACGCGTATATTTCTAAAATTTCGTTGCACCGTCATCGATCTTACGTCAAGACCAATTTGGAACACATTTTTCATGGGGGGTCGGCTCGTAAACGGATTTGACGATCACCCCGAACGCACGTTTTCATAATGCCGATGGCAGTGCGTTACGAGGCGTGCCTTAATTAAGTTACTCACTCCGTAACGGGTTAACCGTGCACGTAACCATGTAGCAAAATGGCTTTGTAAATCGATCTCTCGTGGAACGAGATGGTCCGCCGGAGAACGCGCGCACGTTTTCCGGAGTTTCTGAAAACGGCAGGAACGAGTTATCGGGAACGTCCATTGTGCTCCTGTTGTTGTAGCTATTGCTATTACTATTGCCGGGAATACGCGCGTCGTAATTAATATTAATGCGCTGCCGGCGGCCCGTTACACTTATCGTAATCGAACGCTACGCTGTCCGCTGATATTTCGGTGCATCGAAATTCGGTACAATTAGACGCATGGAAAATCGGATTTTGTAACAAATTATCAACCGGGGTTTTCCTCTCAGCGAGTGTTTTTTAAATCCTCGTGATCGAGCCATCGAGACGAAAGGTTAACGAGCCCGACTACGAATGTGACTGCATTTCGATGAGATTTAAAAGGTTGGAGGAGGAGGGGGGGAGAATGTAGAAAAAGAATTCGATTCGATATGACTTTCGAAACGGAACGGTGATAATAACTCTGGATATAATTACATCGATATTAGCCCCGAGGCGCTAATTGTTAGTAGCGCGCTCGCTTCCCCCGTTAATCGGGCGAACGTTCGCAAAGGAGAATCATTTATCGGTACCGCGTTGTGTATAATTGCGAAACGAATATAATATCACGCGAAATGTTAGTTTCTCTAGAGAGAACCGATTAATTCTACTCTCGTCTTTCTTTAAACGAACGGACGGAATATTCTGTCTTCCATAAAACTAGACGAATTGAAATTTTTCCAAATCATTTTTTTTTATCGATACTTAACATTATTAAAATAGTTTAAAATTGGCCCCGTTTCGTCGCACCTTGATAAAAGCCGAATTTAATAACACGCACACCGTATCTAGGACTTGTCCCCTTTCATTCTTTTTATATTTCACTTTAGAGAACCGAGATGAATGGAACGAATCTCCGTACTTAAATCGCGGAAGGGTGAACGTTAGGCGTGGGTATTCTTGAAAAGCCGGTCGATCGGGTCGACTAGAAAATGTCGGAGCGAAGTGTCGCTGTCCGACGAACGCGAGAAAGCGCTCGGTATTCTTCCATCTGGTGAGGACAGGCTCCGGGATATAAAAGAAAGTGTGAGAGTGTAAGAGAGAGAGGGGGGGAGAGAGAGAGAGAGAGAGCGTTTGGAATAGGTATTGGTAAATGGTGCAAGCTCGAGCGAAGGAACGGAGAAAGAGGAAAGGAGGGAATGAAATAGCATTCATTCACCGGAAGCCTTTCGCATAACTTTTGCAGTCATCAGCAAGGAAACGCTTATAACGCTCGGATTCTCTCATATATTGGCTGCCATTCGCCTCCGCAATTTCGTTCCATTAATGCGTCAAACTCCGACTCTCTCTCTCTCTCTCTCTCTCTCTCTCTCTCTCTCTCTCTCTCTCTCTCTGTTTCTCTTCCCCTGTCTCGAGCTTTATCGAAGAAACTGTACGAGCTATTCGAAGGAACGCGATAAAATTCGTGAGAAACTCGACGATACACAAGGATATATGTGTTTCGGGTAATAGTTTCTTTTACTGGAATTTCTCTATCAAATCGAACGTAACGTCGTGTATATTTCCTTATCTCTTTTCTTCTCTTTTTTTCTTTAAGTTTCACGAGCAATAATTCATCGAATTTTTATTCGAAAAGATCTCGAAGAAAAATGCAGAGGCTGGTGGAAAAAGTACAAGGACGTTGCAAAAAAAAAGATGCACGCGGAGAGGTTGTTTGATTTCATCTCGTTATCATGTATCGGCTTTTCACAGGACAAGGATAGAGGGTTAGGGGTGGGGAGGAGTGTCGATGTCGCGCACAACAAGTGCACGTCTGGTTTATTCCGCAAACATAAGGGCAACCTCGCGGTTGTCTTTCGAAGAGCGCAAACAGATTCCGAAGCGACGGTGAATATTTGAAAATGCGGTAGACGCGAGGGGTGGCACGATAGCCGGAATACTTAAAGACCAGGCGAGGGTGGATAGAGGNNNGGAGGACTCCGGTGGTTGGAGGATTCCTCGATAAGAATATTCGTGGGACGATCTGGCCGCGTCTGCGGTTACATTATCCGATATCATGAATCCTGATCGAGTGCCGATGGCGAACGAGCTTTTACGATAAATGCATAAGTTAAATCTTCGCAACTTCTGGTTAAAGTATTTCGTTGCGGAGGTGCGATGGAATTGCGAGATTCATGGGTACCCGTAGAGGAGAGTGTCAGCTTTAAAACGGTTCAGGTTTCGAGTTTCTACGACTTCGACTTCCAAAGATATTCCCTCTCGAAGATACCTTATGTAAACGTTCGATCTTCGTTCATCAATGGCCGAATATGAATCGAGCATCGTACGAGTTCTCGGAATATATATCTGGGACAATGATTCGCCGTAATACGGAAGTCAGATGTTTTTCTGAGAAATTATATAGGTCAACGGGCCAGCGTGTCAACGTCCTATATACCGGGGGTCCAATTTGGAAAAGATTTTCTTCTTATAAATAAAATCGTCCCGGGAAGTGCATTAATTCTTATTTTTATAGTTAGTATGGTAAAATTAAGAACCGAACATTTATATAAATAAAAAATTTTGCAACGTTGTTTGTTAGAAGTAATTATAAAAAATTGCTTCGAATCTAAATTAAATGCAACGAATTTCAGGGATGAGATCAAAATTAAAAATTTATTATTAATAACAACCCATATACCGGATGTACTTTTTGAAAAGTATTCTTCTCGACATTTCGACAAATTAAACCGACTAGTCCGAAGGTTTATTTTATAACGCTAACGAAACGTTCTATATTTAAACCTCATCTACAGGGTGTACTTTTTGAAACGGACTTTTTTTCAAGCGAACTTTTTTCAAACTCCACTTATTCGTAATTCTCGTGTCTGTAGAACGCGCTACAACGATGCGTCTCGTCTTCTTGAATCCAAGTCGACCGCGTAATGGATCTCAAAGGGAAAATACACGATAGCATTGGAACGCGCGTGCGGCTGCGTTACACGGAACATTGTCAGAGTAAACGCATTGCTCCTCGTTACGAGCGTACGATGTAATACAGCGTAAAAGCACATACGCGCGCGAGCACACGTGCACTTGCGAAGGATCACAAAGACAAGAGCGTAGAGAAGGTAGATATCGCCTACGTTTTCCTCCTTTTTTTTTGTTATGTATAAATTTTCTTTAAAGTCCCAGCCTCTTTAAAGAGCTACCATCCCCGAGCGTTTAATATTTTTCATCGAAGGTCCTATCAAAGGATATTTAAAGCTACCACCCGCAATATTTAGAAAGAAACTTTACTATAGAATCGCGGAACAAAGAGCGGAGGAAGGTACAATCCTCTTAACAATATTTAATGGAAAGCGTTCGACTCGAGGAGAGGACTACGCTTGAATATTTTCCTTCCTATTTCTTTTTTTTTCTTCTTTTCCTTTTCCCCATTCTTTCTCTTTTTTGTTTCTACGGGAAAACCGTCGCGCGCAAGGCGAAGCTCTCGAAGTAGCCCGATTAATCGTGCCCGATGCAAATCGACTCGTCGTTCCCATCTGAAGTATTCGAATTTAAATCCCACTTCGAGTCCATCTGTTTATCGCGGTTTCTCGTCCGATGGAGGCTAACGAGACTGTTTATTCTTGCATTACATTAAACAAAAAAACAAACAAAAAAAAGAAGAAATCTTTAACGGAGTTTTTTTTAAATTAATCCTCACTAAAAACGGCACACGAATTAATAGGTGAATTTACGAGACATCTCGTGATCGTAAAGTGTATGTGTATGAAATAGAGAGACTGCTACAAAGGCAAAGAGGTGTAGAGATAGAGGAGCTGCTACTCTCCTCCACGATTACGAAGGAGTATCCTCTCGAATCGTAATACGACTAACCACATAACCAAGCGATCGTGCAGCTGGATCAGGGCACGTTTATCGTTGCACACGTGTGCACGCGTTCGTGCATGCTCGCAGGTGTAGGACGCAGCCGATTCAACGTGCAGACTCTCCTTCCTTATCGGCCTATGTAACGCTTCTCCCTATACACGGGAGAGACAAACGGTACTCCTTAATAATGCGCAAAATCGATTTACGGATCAAAGGGCTGGCACACCATGGGAGAGAGGATCAGATTAATCCATTCAAAATCGATATGGAAATGCCGGCGAAACGATCAAAGCGTGTATCCACGCTAAGCGCGTATCTATCTATCTATCTCTCTCTCTCTCTCTCTCTCTCTCCCCTCTTGCTCTTCCTATTCTTTTTTCCCTTTATTTTCCTATTTATTTTTATTTCGTCGCTACCACTCCCAATACGCCCAACGGAAACGGACGAATGGTTTTCCTCTTTTTCCGCGGAACGGTTCGTCCAATCGTAGGCAACGGTTCCCGCACGATGCTCGGGTGTAGCTTTCAAAAGGTTCGCCCTTCTCTACGCTTTATGGGCATTCCTGCTTTCGTGGAAATGGTCCTTGCTGTCGGATTATATCCTGACCTTTTTTCTACCGGCCCTTCCGGGCCAGTAGTCAAACGTCGAACGTAGTCGGACGGTTACCACGTTTGCTCTCTTTCTATCTCTCTCTCTCTCTCTCTCTCTCTCTTTCTCTTTCTCTTTCTCTCTTCACTCACATCCTCGCACCATTCCTGCCTTTTACTCAAAACGTTACGTCGTTGCCGTTGTTTCGCGATATTAACGATTTCCCAAGCCAAACGCGCGCTTCCGTCTGCTTGCACTCGATCGTTTTTCACTGCCGAAACGATTTTATGAGATAAAAGTGTTAGGTGGAGCCCGAGAAAGATGTAACTCGTTTAGTGGCAGCTTCGGAAAATAGGATGGCGCTACGGTCGAACTACTGACCTAGTAGGACTTAAGTTCGGAACCGTCGTCTGAAAAAATTAGTATTAAGAAGAGACATTTTGCATTTTTCATAGTCTCTTCTAACTTGTGGATATTTTTTAATTCGAAATCTCGATCCTATAAAAAGTAGCTCGAATTTTTATATCAAGCTTTCGCATAATATACTCACAAATTCCTGTCTGTTCTCAGGTCACCGTCGATTTGGAAAAGGACGCGGAGTTTCAATGTTCCGTAACCGGACGACCGATTCCGGTAATCTCTTGGGCGAAGGACGGACTTCCCGTGAGAGAGGGTTCGTCCGGTAGAACGAAAATCACGGGAAGCGGTGGTTCGACCTTACACATATCCTCGATCGTGAGGGACGACAAGGGGATGTACCAATGCTTCGCTAAGAACGAATACGAAATGGTGCAGGCCACTGCGGAATTACGATTGGGCGGTAAGTAAAGTTATAATATAGAATAATTTTCCTTTTTCCAGGTGTCATTGTTTTAGTTAACAAATCATTTTGAATTTTGTGCAATTATTTTACGAACACGCCCTTATCGATATAATAATTAAATCGCAGGTTTAGTTTACGTCTTACATTTAAAACTCCTTTAGATAATCCTAAAGATAATCTCACGTTTTGCATATTTATCCTTCAGCGAAAACGTGCATAATTATCTACCCGACCATAATCGGTCGATTCGTTACATTTTGTTACAGTTATTTTCCTACGAAAAGAAGAAAAAAATAGCATCGCTGTTGCACCACGCTCGAGTTAAGTAACCGGGAGGCACGGTGTTGATTTATAATAGAAATATCTTACCTCCCACGATTATCCTTCGGGAGATATCGCGCGACAGTGAAAAACGTTGGGGCGCGTACACGGATATTATTTTTGGAGGAGCTTTAAAGTAAAACCATTACAGGCGCGTAGCCCGCTCATGGGTTACCAGGGCAAGGCGGTCCGCGAGCGAGTAAGACGGATTAGCGTGCATAAGCGAGTGCTCGTAACCCGCCGCTGGCAACTTCGCCAACTTTTATGAAAGTTCTTTGTAGAAATAATAAGGCTAAATCGAGGCTATCGCCTGGCTTCGCCGTTAACCAACAACGGAAGACTCTATTACGAAACTTTTGTCTCACCTTTCTCCCCGACCCTGCATTTTCTCCTAAGGGAGAAAACTGTTAGGGGAAAATCCTAGGGGAAAAACTTGCCAGGGAATAGTCGCGGGAATACACACGGGGAGTACGATCGTTCGAACTTCGTGATAAATTTCAATCATTTCGTATCGTAACGTCGTTTTAACTCTTCTTTTCTTATTTACCATCAAATCTCGTACAGTTTTATACGATTTCCGTATATTTACGACGCGCGAATCGTATCGCTGCAACGGCGATCAACAAGTATAATAAATACGCGTACGTACATATGTAAATGCGGTAAATTCATTAATAATAATAGCCAGAAACGAATAAATCGAGCGAACGTAAAAACAAACATTCGTCCCATGGATTACGTATTTACGATCGAGTGAAATTTAATTTGAATGAAGTAAACCGCTATCGTAATTTTTCCATACCACCCACTCCCTCTATTTCTGTTTTTTTTCTTTTTGTTAAATCTCTGGATCGACTGGTGGATCGAGGGAGACACGATTTAAACGAGCGGGCGGATCGAACGAGCGGGCATAACAAACGCTTCGTTATTTCGAGGTTGTCCGCGAGATTCAGTATTAAATTTCTGCCTTTGAATTCCGGGGGCGCCTCATTAAAGGTACGCGCTCGAATACGCCGTCGTCTTTTCCCTTCGGCGTATTTCTCTTTCTTTCTCTTTCTTTTTTATTGCTCGTCCGTCGAGAGAAAGAGAGAAAGAGAGAGAGAGAGAGAGAGAGAGAGAAAACCGCCACAACCACCCCCGCATCACCACGCCACTATTTTTCCTCGCCAGAGCACGCACACTCGCGCGCACGCACTTAGTCACGCACACACACACACACACACACCAGAGCGTCAGGCACACGAACGCCATATCTCACGAAAGGCTTCGCTTAATAGGCGGAACCGAATTCTTTCATTGCTTCCACGAGCGTGCTCTCGATCCTATCGTCGAGTTTTCCTTATTCTCGCGTTATAAGACGGGGACCCAGACGGTGGTAGCGGTGGCGGCGACGACGGAGAGAAGGAAAAAGGTGGAAAAGAAGGAAAAGGAGAATGCTTGCTGATGGAAGCTAGAAGGGGGTTTCGGTCTTGCGGGAGGGAGGTGGAGGTAAGAAGAGAGTCGGAGTGAAGCTGGGAGAAACAAAAAAAGACGCTTAACGAGGGCGATGCATAATGGAGAAAGGAGGAATCCACTGGCTTGGCGTGCCGCGAAATAAATACATACCATTTGTCTTAGTCACCGCGTAAGGAAAGAGATAAAGAAAGAGAAATAAAGAGATAGATAGAGAAAGAGAAAGAGAGAGAGAGACACACACACAAAATATATAT